>JAECUM010020089.1:0-57747 GCA_016617855.1 Megalonaias nervosa
GGTATTTTAGTCATAAAACTAACGACGATAACTCCTCGAAAATAAACTGCAGTTATTTGTTGTTTTTTAAAAAAAAAAAAAATACTCTTCTATGTGGGACCCGGCCTTTTTGAAATGCAAGTCTAATTTACCAACATAATCTAACTTTGGTACATCAAAAATTGATATTTTCACCTTTTTCTTCAGCATTCAAACTTTAATTATATATATATATATATATATATATATATATATATATATATATATATATATATATATATATATATATGGAAGATAATGGAATCGGTAAAGTTCCCCAAGATGACTTTCATTGATTATTGCGGTGAACATCGGGAATTCGGATGGAGTTAATTTTAGCGGAGAAACAAATATTTCGTTAAAAAGAAGAATTTACAAAAGCCAGGATAAATTACTATTTTGATCACGATCATATGGAAGAATAGTTCATACATGGCATATATAGATGCAGAGATCGTGTCTATTATGCTTGGATCGCATATATCAACCTCAGCAAAATTTTTGGATAAAGATAGACGGAGCATGGCAAAGTATGTTGTAAATGTTTTGCAATGTTTAAAAGCAATTTCTGCGTCGGGGTGGGTGGGTAGCGTGAAGTATTTAAGTTCTAATATATCGGACAGAAATAGTCATCGGTGAAAACAATAATGTATCTAAACTACTTACTATCAGACCCGTTCAGAGATTGAGACGGGGCCGGGCCACTTGGAGAGTCTGAGACCCTTAGGCACTGGTTATATTGAAATTTGGAAATGAATCGAATGACAAAACAAAAACCATTCAATTTACGATATCAAGATTTGAATGACAACTAAGTACACAACATAAGATTATTATATATAACAACTGAAGCCTCTGGAGGTGGAATGAGGCCCAGGCCATATGCCGCCATACTCCCCACTGGTTCTGATTACTACCTTTTATCACTTATAATAATAGGAAACGACTATCCCTTTGAAAATTTTTTTTAAGCGAAATATGTTTGCTGCTGTCTGAATAATTATAATAGTAAAACTGTATGATCAGATTCAATTAATTAATTGAATTGATACTGCATAATTAAATACCTTTAATTATATGAATTTATACTGTATGATTAAAAACCTTTGATTAATTGAATATCCTTTGATTATTGAATATAGATCACAATGAAAGCTCACATAAATACACCTCTTTCATTTCTTATTCCAATGATTATAAACCGATGTTAGTATTGGATGGAAAGTGTTTATATACTATACATGTACATTTTTTGTATACAATACATGCAAATTTTTATATACTATACATGCACATTTTTATATATTATACATGCACAATTTTATTTACTATATATGCACATTTTTATATACTATACTTGCACATTTTATATACTATATATGCACATTTTTATATACTACACATTCACATTTTTATATACTATACATTCACATTTGTATATACTATACATGCACATTTTTATATACTATATATGCACATTTTTATATACTATACTTGCACATTTTATATACTATATATGCACATTTTTATATACTATAGATTCACAATTTTTTATCCTATACATGCACATTTTTATATACTATACTTGCACATTTTATATACTATACATTCACATTTTTATATACTATACATTCACATTTTTATATACTATACATGCACATTTTTATATACTATACATTCAAATTTTAATATACTATACATGCACATTTTTATATGCTATACATTCACATTTTTATATACTATATATGCACATTTTTATATACTATACTTGCACATTTTATATACTATATATGCACATTTTTATATACTATACATTCACATTTTTATATACTATACATGCACATTTTTATATACTATACATTCACATTTTATATACTATATATGCACATTTTTAGATACTATACTTGCACATTTTATATACTATATATGCACATTTTTATATACTATACATGCACATTTTTATGTACTATACATTCACATTTTATATACTATATATGCACATTTTTAGATACTATAATTGCACATTTTATATACTATATATGCACATTTTTATATACTATACATTCACATTTTTATATACTATACATGCACATTTTTATATACCCTATATGCACATTTTTGTATGCTATATATGCACATTTTTATATACTATGCTTGCACATTTTGTATACTATATATGCACATTTTTATATACTATACATTCACATTTGTATATACTATAGATGCACATTTTTATATACTATATATGCACATTTTTATATCCTATACTTGCACATTTTATATACTGTATATGGACATTTTTATATACTATACATTCACATTTTTAGATACTATACATGCACATTTTTATATACTATACATTCACATTTTAATATACTATACATGCACATTTTTATATACTATACATTCACATTTTAATATACTATATATGCACATTTTTATATACTATACTTGCGCATTTTCTATACTCTATATGCACATTTTTATATACTATTCTTGCACATTTTAATATACTATACATGCACATTTTTATATACTATACATTCACATTTTTATATACTATACATGCACATTTTTATATACTATACATTCACATTTTTATATACTATACATTCACATTTTTATATACTATATATTCACCGTTCTATATACGATACATTCACATTTGTATATACTATACAGGCAAACTTTATATACTAGACATTCACATTTTTATATACTATATATGCACATTTTTATATACTATACATTCACATTTTTATATATTATACATGCACATTTTTATATACCATACATACACATTTTTATATACTATACATTCACATTTTCATATACTATACATGCACACTTTTATATACTATACATTCACATTTTTTAATATACTTTACATACACATTTGTATGTACTATACATGCACATTTATGTTATATACCATTCATGCACATTTTTAAGCTAGTTACTTATTTTGGCTTGGAGAAATTGAGAATTAATCATTTTTGCCTGCAGCTACCATTGAGTCGATGGTTCTTAAAAAAAATTCCGAATCTTGTGTCTAGATAAATCAAATACTTCATATCGTTCAAATTTTAACTTTGTTGACCTTTAGTTAATCATATTATTAATAAATTAATTTCTGTTAGGATTTTAACAGTAAAATATTTTTAAACAAGCGACTTTTTATTTCACCAGTTAAATGTTTACGAGATTGATCGAAGAATTGTTTTTTTTATAAGTCGACTCTGGTTGATCTTTTTCCATCATGCAGTTTGTGTGAATCTGTGTGAGTTGCGTTGTATAGGTTTAATATCAATTTTCCAGTACATGACAGGCTATTCATGACGGCCAGTATATCTGGTGGAGGAAGAACCGCGATGAAGCCAGGGAAGAACCACCAACCACGGGAAGCGACTGGCAAGCTTTCTCACATAGCCAAGTTGGTCGAGCGAAGACTCACCATACAGTAGACAAAGTATCAATTATAGTTGCATCCATCAAACTGGCACCAAAATAAAAGTTATTGTACATACCAAATTGTTGAATGTATATAGTCACTCAAGCACTTGATTACCCCATTACTTCAAGAGAAAACCTGTCATCATCAATTTTGAATGTTATGGTTTATTTAACTCAATTTGATAGTTTAGGTTTTTTATTCGTTTGTATTACGTAAACAGAACAAAAAAATGTTGTTTTGTTCAGGGATAAGATGTTTTGTCACAATGATTTTGTTTCCGCTACTGCCACTGGTGTTATAAATTCTGCAGAAACTCTCTCGCCACCTATAATATTGAGGAGCCTGTTGTTGCCTGAAATTTGACTGAGGTTGAAACGTAAATGTTGCTGGGCAGTATTTGCTTCTAATCTGTTGAGATTGATTTGGCCTGAATATCTGAATCATAGAGAATGTGAGTTGGAGGGGCAGTTCCTGTGTTGTCTGCTTCCTCACTTTCTCTCTCCTATCACCAAATAATAACGGTGAACCTAAAGGGTATTCTATGAGTGCCAAGTATCTGCTGAGTGCCAACATTTGCTCTTGCCTGATTACTAATATGTTCCCGTTCTGAGCTCACCTGGCTGATGGCTTCTGGTATGATCATGCGTCCTCGGTCTTTCTTTCGGTGCAGCTGTATGACCTCTTTTAGAAACATTTGTTTCTCGCCAGGCGTTAATTAAGTGTTCATTTGGTATGAAACAACGTCATAGTGAGTCGTACGTTGTTTGCGAAAATTTGCTACAGCTATTTTCAGCTTCTCTTCAAAATCCAAATAACTAATCTGAACAAAATTTTCTGGTATACATTTCATTAAAATCTAAAAAATTTATGCCGATCTTATAATAGGATTGCTGCTACTAAACCAGAAAAAGCGAACTCCTCTCAAAACATTTCAACATAATTGAAATAAAAGTGGAGAGTAATATGTTCTGTTCTTTTTAAAAGATTTTTTATACTATTTGAGATAAAAGCTATGCCGATCGACCAGCAAATATAGCAGCCGTTTTCAAAAATAGAAACACTTCTTAACGACTTATTCTAAAATGTCAGTCGATGTAAATGTAAAAGCGTTTTGTATCGAAATCTTTAAAGTCTGTAAAAAATGAGGTAGATAGGAATGCTAGTATGATTAATATTATAAGGTAATGAAAGCCATTTAAACATATTCACTCGAAAGCGAAAAAATATTTGACAAGAAGCATACTGTTTTAATAGCCGTCAGATGGTGCTGATCTCACTTTATATTTACCTAAAGATGGTTAAAGCAGAGAAACACATAATCAATCAACAGAAATTGAAGAGATCGTCGCTTAAAGAGTCTTTTAAAATTGAATATCACGGTCAACTTGTCTTGAGTTTTGCCTTAGGTACGTATCAGCCAGATAACCGATACCAGGCACATTTTGGCGTCTAGTATTCAGAAGGAATCAGTACAACTGACCAATTTTGGTAGAAATATTTCTTAGGTAATGATCTGCCCCTGTTGTGTCCGTCTTGGTTTCCCCTGCAGCTGGTTGTAACGCCTATATTATTTTTTTTCTCCCGAACGGCTGAATAAATATGATAAAATATGTAGTGAATGTTTCTTAGGATGTGCTATAACAAAATTGTTTTTGTTTTGGAAGGTCATCAATTGTGCCGCTTACATTAAAGAACTAAACAAAAACTCATTTATCGACGCCACTCAAAAACAAAGACTTTTGATCGCATTCTGTTCCACAGCAGCTTGACCAGTATCTAAAACTACATTACAGAAGGCATTTATAAATTGACTTAGATTAAATTCAAATGGCGTTATTTTCTAGACATTTGACACTTACTACTCAGGATGTACGACATAAAATGTTGACTTTATTTATCAAGCTTTTTCTTCATTCAGTTAACAGAAATGTTCTATTTCTGGAACCAGTCTATCAAATTTTGAGCCCGGAGAGGAGCGAGTTAAAGTATCCCAAAGATACTTAATTTACTGGGTTAATGAAAGTCACTACTGATACAGATTCCATCTGCCACTGGACTATTAAAAGTCCCTGTCACTGGGCTATTGAAATTTACTACTGATACAGATTCTATGTATCAATGAGTTGTTTAAAGTTGCTATGGATACAGATTTCATGTGCCACTGGGTTAATTAAAGTCACTACTGGTACAGATTTCATGTGCCACTGGGCTATTGAAAGTCCCTGTCACTGGGCTATTGAAAGTTACTACTGATACAAATACCTTGCACACTGGGCTATTGAAAGCCATGATCAAGTCAGATTCCATATACCACTGGGCTATTAAAGCGCAAATTTCTGAAACCTTAATAATTGTGGGTAATTTTCACAACAAAATTACTAGGGCTACAAGTTATTTAGCACCTGAGTACCATACTCAGAGTGACTTGCCATTGAGTTCAGTGAATGGTAGAGTCATGTGAACACAGCTAGTTTCACTGTTTGCACTGGAACAGATGAAGCTCGGTAAATGTTATGGGCATCGTCTGAAGACACATATATCATCATCTGTTACGTTGAGTTATTGCTACTTCTAAACTACAAGGAAGATTGCTCTGAAATTTTAAAACGTGTTTATGTCAAGGTGCAATCGGTCCTAAATGAAAATGGTGCCCCTCAGACATCCTACATAGTTACAATGGCAGCCATCATGACAATTTCATTATAACTACTACTCCTAAACAGATGGTTAAATCAATATGAGGTTTCACTTCGAGACTTATTATGATACCTGGATGGTTCAAAATGAAAATGGACAATGAAAATGGGCTGGATCTGATATCCAGTATTGCCCTCATCAATATCTTAGTATTGCTACACTTGAATGAATGGTTGTATTAACATGATGTTTTAAATAAAAATTGGATGATGTCCAGTTGGCCTCAAGTAAATTAGTGCTCATCGGGCATCAATATGACCACCATGTTGGACATCTTGAAAATCTAGTTACAGTTGCTTCTTGTGAATAGACAGCCGTAGTGACACAGGATTTTCACTTAAGATTTTTCTGATATCTACTTGGTCCTAAATGAAAAAGATGTTGAAGTTACATCCAAAATGTCCACCACAGTAGGATCATGACAATTTTTTATTGCCAGTTCTTGTTATTAAATGATAATATTTCCATGGGGTTTTCACTAAAAGACTTCTTATCGTATCTATTTTATTGTCATGGTGGCCAACTTTCATCAATATTCCACTTCAAGGAATGGTCTTATTGACATGTGGTTTTCATAGAAACACTTCTCATTGTATATTAAGCTGGTTCTAAATGAAAATGATGCCAATGTGACCTCCCTAAATATGAAAAAGCATGGAGTACCTACTTTTTACTAGAACTTAGTGACATTTTTGTAAACACTATTTTCTTTTGAAATATAGTTGTTCTGTATCAAAATGATGACTGCCTAGATGGCCCATTCAGAAAATCTTTCCAATACTCCGACGAATTGGATGGCAGCATGTATTTACATGGGGTTGTCACTAGAACACTACAGCAATATATAACCAATTCTGACTGAAAATGGTGCTCATCTGACCAGCAACATGGCACCATAGTCACCTCAGAAATCGTTATCACTACTCTTGTATAAATGGTGGCATAGATATGGGTTTTACACTAAAAAGTTTATAATATTTAATTTATGAATGAAAATTATGCAGATCTGATGACAATCATATCCTCACTTTTGCAAAAGACATTTGAAAATCAGACTTAACTGACCTTGTGGTCATGCTAAAAGGCCATTGCTTATTTTGACCTTTGGGTCAAGTTTGAAGGTAATTTCTTTAATTTTTATATGTAACTAAGCTTATGAAGAGTGACTTTTACACATGTAGATTTTTACCACATTTTCTACTTGTTTGTTTTCCAGTAAACAATTTGGTAACATTCTGACATTGATTTGCAGGTTGGCTACCTTGAATTAGTCTTTTAGGTGTACTGGATTGTAAGCATGATAACACAAGCAAGTATGAATGGATTTTTATCATTTATCTTACTTTGTTGATATCTGTAGAATGCATGAATAATACTGCTTCAGTAACTTCCTATATTTCCAAAAATATTTACTTGTAGATTTTGTTACCAAATATGTCTGTTGGAGTTTTTCAAGATAGAACTGATTTCAATTCTTAGCAGTTGAAAAGATGAAATAGTCTTATCTAGCATTCCTGGGAATTTTTTTTTGGTCAGTAGAAGAAAAGTCCCTTCAAGGAACTCTTGTGTTCTTAGAGTCATTGCCATTTTGACTTGCACCTGAATACATTGTATCTTTCCAGGAAACAACCTTGCTATTGTAACTAATTTTTAGCTCTACTGGTCATAGATGAGAAGAGCTGAAGGGATGGTCTGATGTTCAATGTCCATCTGTGCGTTAGCACAAGTTTGTTATTGCTTCCTCTGCTAAACTACTCGCCATGAAACTTTTAAACACACTTTTATTCCATGATCTAGTTGATCCTAAATGAAATTGGTGCTCCTTTGACATCCAATATGGCTGCCATAATGGTCCTCTTGAAAATCTTGTTATCACTACACCTCATTGGAAAGATTTGTTGATGTGGCATTTTCAACGGAAGATTTCTTATCCTATCTAGTTGGTCCTTAAAGAATTTGGTGCATATGTGATGGCGAAAATAGCCACCTCATTGTGGTGGCCATATTGGAGGTCAGATTGGCGCAATTATCTATACACAAGACATCTCTCATTGAAAACCCAATGCTGATATGACCATTATTCAGTGATAACAAGACTTTTGTGATGGCCCTAGTTGTGGCCACATTGGATGTGCAAGCAGCACCATTTTATTTAGGACCAAAAAGATCTTTTGGCAAAGTCTACATAACATTCTTTTCGTTTGGTTGGAGGAGGAGCAATATTAGATTTTCAAGATGGTGGCGATATTGAACATGTTGATATAACCATCCATTGAGGAGGAGTAGCAATAACAAGACTTTAAAAATTGCCAATACGACAGAAGTATTTGAGATCAGATTGGCTCATGTTTCATTTAGGGCTAACTAGACAAGATGTGTCTTTTGGCAAAATCACCATGTTCATGTGACCATCCATGCAGGAGGAGAAACGATAGCAAAACTTTCAAAATGGCCACTATGGCTGACGTGTTAGAAATCAGATTCAAACCAGTTTATTTAGAACCAATTATACATCGTAAAGAAGCCATTAGATGTTGACCTGAGAAGCCATTCAGGAGGAGTAGGGATAACAAAATTATGAAGATTGGCGATTTTGTAAATCTTCTTCTGGCTGCTGCTTCTACATGGCTAGTCATATGGAAATTGTGCTCGTTTATCAATAAAGACATTGTTTGATGTCTAGTTGGTCTTAATGGAAATGGTGCCAATCTGATATCCACTATGGGCACCATGGCAGTCATCTTGATATTCTTTCTGTTTCTTCCTGTCCAAATTAGAAGGTCATATCAACCTCAGAAGACTTCTTGTGATGTCTTGTTGGTCCTAAAGGAAATTTGTTCCAGTCTACCTCTGCTTCTAAAACAGTGATTGAGCAAATGAACATGGGAGTTTCAGCAAAAGACTTGTGATATTTAGTTGGCCATGGAAGAAAATGGTGCTAATATTAAATCCAAGATGGCTACTATGAGGACCTTGTTGAAAATCTTGCAGTTGCTGCCCCTCCTGAATGGTTGGTCAAATCGATATAGGGTTTCCACTAAAGGACTTCATGATTTCTAGTTAAATGAAAATGATGCCGATCTTACCTCTAATGTGGCTGCTATAGTGGTTGTTTTGAAAACATCAAAAATAGTTTCAACACTCGATACTTAAAAAGAAATATTGGTCTTGGATTTCTTTGAAAACTTATTGGTCAGTAGAATGCCAATTCATTTCCAATCCTTCTGTCATAATGCCAGAGTATATTGGAATCTTTGTTTCCACCATTTCTTTCCTTGATCCATCTCATCTTTCATCCTCTTTAGATTTGCCCAGAATGTGCGGTCTTCGTTAGATTCTCACGTTTTGTTTGGGGTTGGGTAGGCAGAATTACCTCTTGGCTAGGAAAGGTTTCATTAACTTGGCATGCTCCACTGATTTTTCCGGACCTATCACATTTCTTTTTTCAAAAAGATTTATACATTTTTATATGTGAGTGCAGACACACACACACACACACACACACACACACACACACACACCCCGAAATATTCAAATCTATTTTGATTCACTATTTGTTCATGGACTGTTTTGGAACTCATGATAGCAGCAGCAATGAATTTCAGATAAGCTCTCTGTGCATGCCTGTGTGTGTGTGTTTTGCTTCTGGTCATGGATGCGAATATTCGACCATCCAGTTTGGATTGGCTGTCTCCATGTGTCGTTTGATAAAGGAACTTATCTCTCATTACCTTATCAGAGATGGCAAGTAAATATGTTAACGGTGCCATAAAAATCAACTAACCAACACCACTTAAGAAATTTCTGTATGACCTAAAGAAAGCTATCAGACTCCCAATTTGTTTTTGTCCACAGATGAAAAGCATCACATTTAATACTTCTTTTCAACAGCATTTGTTTGCATTCAGCAATCATAATGAAATATCAAATGAGGTTTACACATGAATAAGAGTCCCCTTTGGTTATAAGCACCAAGTGCTGTCATTGTTTCTTCCATGAAGTAAAGCATTTTTGCTCTGACCTTTTATTAAATTTCAGTAGCAGATTAGGTGATAGCAAAAGTTCTATCCTTCTGAGGTTTTTTGTAAGGCTTGAGGAATACATGCAATAAACTAGCTGGAGGAAAGACCGAACCTGTCAGCTATGTAAATAAAGAATCTGACTTGTTCAGAAAGTCATTGTATGCAGAATTGACCTTACTGTAACAGGGAGACACAGGTGTAGCTGATTCAATCAGCAAGTGACAATATGAACCATAATCAGCCAAATAAGCAGTTGGAATCCATTTGGAACTTGACAGAAATTTTCCAAAACTTTCTTGTTGGGATTTGTATCATAAAATAAAATGATGTGGACTTTTTCACATCATCTAAATGCAAACAGTGTGCTAATTTAAAACATGAATAATTCATAGTCTACAGATTCAGCTTTAACCAGAAATCAATTAATTCAGTGTATCGAGTAGCAAGTCTGACTATTGTCACGAGTGTATGCAAAAATTAAATTCAAAGCTGAAGGTGATGATGTGTCTGTGGTAGCTTGTAGAGTATTGATGTGCCACCAGTCTTTTGTTGAATCACAGTAATATAATTCCAGGTTTGAAATCACTATAAATTCCAGTAATTGTCTATATCCAAGGAATTTTATCAGAGTACTTTTGTATTTCCAGAGAAAATAATCACTTGAATTCAATAATTTGAAGAAATAAATTTCAGCCCAACTGGACACAACATATAATAAAACTTAAAAGTGCTAGATCTTGAATCACGACTGCAAAATTCCTCTCAGTTACAAGATTATATAGTTCTCTACTTGACTTCAGGTCACAACTAGCATTTTCTCAAAAACTATTACCTAATGGAAAACAGCCTTCTAGAATTATCCTGATGTTTACAAAATAAAAATATTAGTTATTATTAGAAACCAGAACCTGGATTATGTCAAATACACTAAGGAAATTCCAAAACCTAGACCATAACCCAAATAAACATATATACTTCTATTAATAATAATTCTGATTTTAAACCCATACACATAGAGAATAAGTTCGCTATATGTTAGTTGTTTACAGAAAATAGTAAATTCAGGTCAAGAAGAAATGAACTCTGTTTTGGACAAGGTTAAGTCCGACAGACAATGTTACATTACAATAGTATGCAATGCAAATTAAATATACTTAACACTTCCCCTCATAAAGAAAAAGATTTACACAATAACGTTTTCTTTTTACTATAAGTCAAAAGTACTTGAAAAAAACTTTTTACATCAGATGAAATCTTACGAATGATAAAGTATACATGAAACAGCATACTTCTATACATGTGAAAGTGCATCTGCTATTAAATTGTCTTTTCACTTGATGTTCCTGATGTCAATATTGTATTCCTGCAACATCAGACTCGACCTTAATAATCTCTGATTTTTGTTTCTCATCTTGCCAATGAAAGTTTGTGATCGGAGAAGGAGCTGAACTAATATATGCTTCAAAGTGCAAATATCAAAGCCAAGCATTCCTTGTGTAATGCCAATATCAAAGCCAAGCATTCCTTCTCAACTGTGGAATAATTTCTCTGGTGCTTATTTAATTTCCTAGAAAAATAGCACGCTGGATGATAAGCACCATTTTTGTCTTCTTTAATCAATACTGCACCAATCCCAACATCACTTGCATCAACGGACATTTTAAATTATTGACTGAAATTTGGAGCTGAAAGAATTGGTGTACTCTTAAGTATGGCCCTTTAACTTATCAAAAGCCTCCTGATATATTTCATACAAATGAAACTTGGTTTTTTGCTCAATAAATTTGTCAGGTGTTTAGCAATTATGGATAAATTGGAACAAATTTTCCGATAGTATCCAGCCATATCCCAAAATTGCATCAGTCGTGTTTTACAGATAGGCACAAGGAATTCAGAGATAGCCTTGACCTTAGCATCTATGGGTTTTGCTTGTCCATGTCCCACAATATGTCCTAGAAATGCTACACAAGCGCGGTAAAACTCACTTTTAGATAAATTAATTGTCAAATTTGTATCAGTGAGTCTGTCGAAGAAATTTCCGATTTGTCGCTAAATGATCTTTCCAGGTGTCGTTATAGATGATGACATTACCGATGTAAGCATCACAATTATCCAGACCGAATGTAATCCTGTTCATTAAATGTTGAAAAGTACTAGGCGAACCTGTCATCGCAAACGGCATCAGTTTATATCGATAAAGTCCATCTGGAGTCACAAATGCCGAAATTTCCTTTGCCCTTTCCGTCAGTGGAATTTGCTAAAATCCATCAGAAGGTCAACTTTGGTGACATACTTTGCATTTCCAATTTCATCAATGCAGTCATCGATTCTTGGTAATGGAAGTGAATCTGTTTTAGTCACACTGTTCACCTTTCGATAGTCAGTGCACAAGCAGAAAGTATTATCTGGTTTTGGAACAAGTATACATGGTGAACTCCAGTCACTTTTACTCGGTTCTATGAAATCATTCTCCAGCAAATACTGAATTTCTTTTTTCAAACATGCCTGTTTGAGAGGGTTCATCTTGTACGGGTGTTGTTTCACAGGTGTGGAATTCACAATTTCAGTGTCATGTTAAATTGTATTTGTTCTTGTAGAAAATCTGGAAATAAGTGTTTATATTCAAGTAATAACTGTTTTAGATCATTCTTTTCTTGTTGCTGCAAATGTGAGAGTTTCTGTTCCAGATTATTCATAATTTCTGAATTCCGAAGATTTGTTACTCCAAAGTCAATACAGTCCTATTGCATTTCATCGCTTGAATCCTCACTGTGTAGGACAGGTACAACTAAATTAATTGCATGATAACCTTACTGTCTCTATTAACATACTGGTACTTTAATACATTTACATTTGAGGAGTACTATTATTATAATTTAACTCACTCATTTTCTTCTTAACTTCGTAAGAGCCATAATACCAATACTGAAGAAAATTTTGAAAAATGAGCAAGAGAGACAACTCTATCACCATACTGAAAAATAATCTCCATTGTAGTTCTGTCGTAACTTAATTTCACTTTTGACTTGAATTGCTGGATATCTAACACATGCATAACTTGCTGAAAAATTCCAGACATAAAATTTAACTGTTGATCCGATTGGACAGATTTGGGAAGGCCAAATTGAATAAAAAAAACTTTATGAAAGCTTTTATTTTTGTTTTAGTTTAATATTCCTTCAAGGAATTGCCTCTGGGAATCTTGTTGACGCACACGTTATGGTCAACAAGTATTGGTTACCTGACTTGGTCAGGTAAGGGACCGACACAATCGTCCATTATTCTGCAAAATAGTTCATGAAATGCAGCAATAGGTTGCAGATGATCCTTAGGTATCTTCTGATTGGGATTTCCAACCATTTGACAAGTGTGACCAGACCTGCAGTATTTACAAAAACGCCAATTTCCTTTTTGGCTAGTAAAATTATTCAATATCTTATGATAAGTCTTATTGATCCCTAAAAGACCAGCCTAGTAAGGAGTTTCATGGGCCAGACTAAGAATTTCCTGTCTATAGGATTTTGGAACTACAATTTGATAGTTCACTGAACACTCGTCACCAGTAGGTACCTCAGGTGGTCTCCATTTGCTCATAAGAATCCCATTTTTAACAAAATAACAAGCAGGTACTTCTGTGGCTTCAGTTTAACCAATGGCCCTCTGAAACAAACAGAAGATCTCAGGATCTTTTTCCTGTTCGACGACAAGTGATTGTCGTTTGTCACCCTGATTGGAAAAAAGAAAATGAGTAGTCTAAAGAGGATCACTATGATAAATACCCTTTGACTGATCCAAACAAGAGTAAAAGTGACCTCATCAAAAGCCTGACTGATACATGTGTCAGCTAAAAGAACATTTTCCTTATCGAAATCATTCTCAAGAGCTTTCTTTGCCATATCTCTAGTAACTGCACAAGCTGGGTATAAATCATGGATTTCTTTTTCAATAGGATCGACTTTCTGATCCAAAGAAGGCTTGTCAGTTACAAATGGATTAACCACAACCTTATCTCCAGCTAACTAATGTGGTTATGTGAGAAAGCTTGCCAGTAGCTTCTTGGGGGTCGGTGGTTCTTTCTGGGGTTTTCCCGGGTTCTTCCTCCACCATTTATACTGGCCGCCATGTTTAGCCTATGTTGTGCTGAAAAATGTCGTTAAATCCTACAATAACAATAACAACAGCACAATCTCCAGCTAGGTCATTGCCTAGTAATAAATGAATGCCTGGAATGGGTAAGGACGATACTGATCCGACTGTCGCGGGAACTGAGACTAAAAGTCTGATGACAAATTTACACAATGGAGAGGAACATTAATAAGAACACTCTCATTAAAAGACGGTTTCTCAGAAAAATACAAAGTACCTGATAATAAAAGAGACCGAGAAGTTCATGTGTCCCTTAAAATTTTAATTGGGACATGATTGGCCGAGTCACCCTTTTGACATGAATGGTTCATAATGCTCCATAATGAAACCAGACTGGGTTTTGCTTGACCCGACAAATGTATTGATTTCAATACATGACCGTGACCTTGATCTCTTAGAAATAAGAGCATTTGAAATAGGTCTGTCTTGATTCCGCTGCTTATTTTATGAGTATTCTATCATATACATATATGGTGGAATTTTTTCCAGATTATTCTGGCATATACATGCATGGTGGAATTTTATCATATTATTGTGGTAGATACAAGCACGGTGGAATCTTGCTGAAGAATTAATTTCAAAATTCACATGTGAAACCCACGTTACATAAAAATAAAATGTATTTAATAACGATCTTTACTTATTACCGTGTATACTTGCTTATAAGTCCTGTCCAACTGCCATCTGAATAAACTCAGATCTGCCATCACATAATACACTGACAGATCTGGGTGTATCCAGTTTATTAGAAGTAATTAGTAGAATAAACAACATAGACCCGGATCTGCTGCAGAGGGCATCAGGGTCTGTGTTGTTTGCAGTTGACATATAAGCGAGTATGGATGGTATACAAAAATGACACAGATGCATGTATCAAAGGTAGTGTCAGCTGATAAAATAAAGCATTGTTTATTTTTTGGTGTTGACCTTTCTGGTGGCCTAAGTTGTTAGAGCATCCACTTTAGATGCAGGAAGTCATAGGTTCAAACTCCGGCTGAGTCATACCAAAATCTTATAAAAATGGTACGAGCAGCTGCCTCGCTATGCGCTCAGCATTAAGAGGTTGGTGTTAGGACTGGTTGGACTGGTGTCAGGATAATGTGACTGGATGGGACATGATATTACATGTCTGCAGCATGATACCCCAGTGTTAGAGATTGCTATAAACTGCCACATTGCAAATATTATAGCGATATGACTGAACAGTTTTTAAAACTATGTAAAACATCCAAATTTGTGTTGTTTATATAGGACAGCTTATTTCTCCTGCATAATGCATGACTGCAGAATTATTCCTTGTTTTGATTCTGATGTACTGTTTTTGTTAGCTTTTATTTGATTCTAATCTGATAAAACAGTGGAGAATGTAAAAGTAATAACTTGTTAAACAATCATGAGATGTCCACAACCACCCCAGAATGATGTTGAACCTAGCAGAAAGATTCTCAAGTGACAATTGGTCTTTTTAGGTTTCCAGTTTACACAGCAGCCTGTAGATGTCATGTATAATCTCTACGTTTCAGTGATTAATTACCGTTATGCAAGAAGAATCTACAGAAAAGCAAGCGTAATTATTTATAACATGCATTTTGTGACGGTTATAGAGTAAAAAATTAAGTTTATTGCCAGAGACTAATTAAACCTCTGACCCGAGTATTTTTCTGTCATTTTTAAGTAGTATCCATCAATCTGACTTGAGTGTTATTCAGACATCGTTAAGTGGTATTCATTAAGTCAAGTAACTTTTAATTAGCTCATGTGTACAAAGGAGAGAGGTCTATTGTACTACTTGCTGTCTTGGTGTTTGCATCCACATCTATAAAAGCAATATGATACATTCATCCCACCAGCATCTCAACGATTCTTTCATTCTTAGGTTAAAGGCAACAGTTAAGAGTAGATTTCATAGTACCCTCCATATTGGGGGGGGGGGAGGCTGATAGGACTAACTTTGCATGAACATGTGCATTAGTTGTACGTTCTTGGTTGTGTGACGCAGCTTTGTGAGAGAATGCATCTTGACAAGTACATCCTTTGTTTACTTTGGCTAAATGTTTGTTTCAAGTAATTTTTCTCAAGCTCTTTATATGGTAGAAGCATCAAATCAAGTGTTTGCATAGTTCGTGAGCAAATAGATGCGGTTTGTTCGTTTGTTGTTGTTTTTTCACACTGCATACATACTGCATAAGGAAGAATCATAAAACTGTTTGAGGAGTTGCATCACTGTGATCACAAAAATGGGTGATTGTGACACATATTTAACACCTTACAGACTCGTATTCAGTTTCATCTTGTAAGTTTCTCTGGGAATATTCATCCTACAATCATCAAAATAAAAGATTTATAGATACTGGCAGCTATATCTGTCTAAAAAGCGGACATGACATAAACGATATTTTCAGAAATCTCCTGAAAAAGAGAAAGTTAGAAAATGTAATGTTTGATTAGGGGAAATGTGGTTTACAACAAAATAATTAAGGATTTGTTGGAAATGGAAAACATGCAGCACTTTTTGACTTACTCAGAAAATAAGGCGTATGAAGTATAAAGGTTTATTATATTCACGAAATATAAAATATGCAATTGTTTCGCTCGAAATGAAAGGAGAAAAGGGGTTGACGTTTTGCTAAAGCTAATTTACGGATACAATGACAGTCATCACACGTCAGTATAGAGATCACCCTGTTTGAGACGAGCAAGAATGAAACGTCAAGGCATGGATCAAACTTTTCGGTTATTTGACAACCAATTCATTTCGAACCCCGAATTTCAAATTGGTGAATCAGTAAAAATTTCAAAATCCAAAACAATATTATAATTATGGGCGGTTGGTTGGTTACAACGGCACTTTGACACATTACAGGTTACATCATGCCAAGGAACCGGGAGCTAAGTGGCTCTCCAATGACAGCAAGGTAACCGACTCGTGCCTAGGCTGGTTTCGAACCTGTGACCCTTGAATTACGAGTCGGAGGATCTACCAACTCAGGGGCAGAACAAGAATTATCTTCTAGGCGGAGCGTAAACAAGTAGGCAAAAGTTCTGTCCGATGGAACCCCAGGTTGGCCACCATCATGGAGCGACAGTGCGCAACAGTATGCAACAATGATGGCGTTCTAGCTGTGGGATATTCTACTGGCATTTAATTGAAAAAATATACCATTACTCTTGATGCAGGATAAAAAATTTCAAATGAGTAAAAGCAGACTATTATGTTAGTGGTAGCATGATCACTTTGTTACCGAGTGACATTGTAAATTAGACCGTAATTGGTGGTAGCGATATCTCTATGTTACCGAGTGATATTGTAAATTAGACCATCTATTGGTGGTAGTGATACCTCTATGTTACTGAGTGATATTGCAAATTAGACCGTTTATTGGTGGTAGAGATATCTCTTTGTTACGAGTGATATTGTAAATTAGACCGTCTGTTGGTGGCAGCGATATATCTTTGTTACCGAGTGATATTGTAAATGAGACCGTCTATTGGTGGTAGCGATATCTATTTGTTGCGACTGATATTGTAAATTAGACCGTCTATTGGTGGTAGCGATATCTCTATGTTACCGAGTGATATTGTAAATTAGACCGTCTATTGGTGGTAGCGATATCTCTATGTTACTGAGTGATATTGCAAATTAGACCGTTTATTGGTGCTTGAGATATATCTTTGTTACCGAGTGATATTGTAAATTAGACCGTCTGTTGGTGGTAGCTATATATCTTTGTTACCGAGTGATATTGTAAATTAGACCGTCTATTGGAGGTAGCGATATCTCTTTGTTACCGAGTGATATTGTAAATTAGACCGTCTATTGGTGGTAGCGATATCTCTTTGTTACGAGTGACACAGTTATGAAAATAGGCTGCATGGTGGGATACAACCATAATTATAAATCCATTGACTCGTTTAAACTTGTGTTAAACCCTAAGATAATTACCGAGGTAACAAAGAGCAGTATGCAAAAGGTTGATAAATCATATGGAACAGTACGGCAAGAATGTGTATTGAAAACGCTGAAAAATCTTAATTAACAGTATGGCAAAAGGTTATATTCAAACTGCTGCTTAATCATTTGCGTACAGTAAGGCAAGAAATTGTACTCAGAATGTTGATAAATCATGTAACAGTGCGGGAAGAAATTGTACTCCAAATGTTGATACATCATGTAACAGTACTGCAAGAAATTGTGCTCAAAATGTTGATACATCATATAACAGTTCGGCAAGAAATTGTACTCAGAATGTTGATAAATCATGTAACAGTGCGGCAAGAAATTGTACTCAATGTTGATACATCATGTAACAGTGCGGCAAGAAATTGTACTCAAAATGTTGATAAATCATGTAACAGTACGGCAAGAAATGGTACTCAATGTTGATACATCATGAAACAGTGCGGGAAGAAATTGTACTCAAAATGTTGATAAATCATGTAACAGTACTGCAAGAAATTGTACTCAATGTTGATACATCATGTAACAGTGCGGGAAGAAATTGTACTCAAAATGTTGATAAATCATGTAACAGTGCGGGAAGAAATTGTACTCAATGTTGATACATCATGTAACAGTGCGGGAAGAAATTGTACTCCAAATGTTGATACATCATGTAACAGTACTGCAAGAAATTGTGCTCAAAATGTTGATACATCATATAACAGTTCGGCAAGAAATTGTACTCAGAATGTTGATAAATCATGTAACAGTGCGGCAAGAAATTGTACTCAATGTTGATACATCATGTAACAGTGCGGGAAGAAATTGTACTCAAAATGTTGATAAATCATGTAACAGTGCGGGAAGAAATTGTACTCAATGTTGATACATCATGTAACAGTGCGGGAAGAAATTGTACTCCAAATGTTGATACATCATGTAACAGTACTGCAAGAAATTGTGCTCAAAATGTTGATACATCATATAACAGTTCGGCAAGAAATTGTACTCAGAATGTTGATAAATCATGTAACAGTGCGGCAAGAAATTGTACTCAATGTTGATACATCATGTAACAGTGCGGCAAGAAATTGTACTCAAAATGTTGATAAATCATGTAACAGTACGGCAAGAAATGGTACTCAATGTTGATACATCATGAAACAGTGCGGGAAGAAATTGTACTCAAAATGTTGATAAATCATGTAACAGTACTGCAAGAAATTGTACTCAATGTTGATACATCATGTAACAGTGCGGCAAGAAATTG
Organism: Megalonaias nervosa; assembly: GCA_016617855.1. Lineage (NCBI taxonomy): Eukaryota > Metazoa > Mollusca > Bivalvia > Unionida > Unionidae > Megalonaias > Megalonaias nervosa. The sequence goes on from JAECUM010020089.1 coordinate 19,548, forward strand.
TACTCAAAATGTTGATAAATCATGTAACTGTACGGCAAGAAATTGTACTCAATGTTGATACATCATGTAACAGAGCGGGAAGAAATTGTACTCAAAATGTTGATAAATCATGTAACAGTGCGGCAAGAAATTGTACTCTATGTTGATACATCATGTAACAGTGCGGGAAGAAATTGTACTCAAAATGTTGATAAATCATGTAACAGTGCGGGAAGAAATTGTACTCTATGTTGATACATCATATAACAGACGGCAAGAAATTATACTCAGAATGTTGATACATCATGTAACAGTGCGGGAAGAAATTGTACTCAAAATGTTGATAAATCATGTAACAGTCCTGCAAGAAATTGTACTCAATGTTGATACATCATGTAACAGTGCGGGAAGAAATTGTACTCAAAATGTTGATAAATCATGTAACAGTGCGGGAAGAAATTGTACTCCATGTTGATACATCATGTAACAGACGGCAAGAAATTATACTCAGAATGTTGATACATCATGAAACAGTGCGGCAAGAAATTGTACTCAGTGTTGATACATTATGTAACAGTTCGGCAAGAAATTGTACTGAAAATGTTGATAAATCATGTAACAGTACAGCAAGAAATTGTCCTCAGTGTTGATACATCATGTAACAGTGCGGCAAGAAATTGTGTTCAGTGTTGATAAATCATGTAACAGTACGGGAAGAAATTGTACTCAAAATGTTGATAAATCATGTAACAGTACGGGTAGAAATTGTACACAAAATGTTGATAAATCATGTAACAGTACGGCATGAAATTGTACTCAAAATGTTGATAAATCACGTAACAGTACGACATGAAATTGTACTCAAAATGTTGATAAATCATGTAACAGTACGGCAAGAAATTGTACACAAAATGTTGATAAATCATGTAACAGTACGGCATGAAATTGTACTCAAAATGTTGATAAATTACGTAACAGTGCGGCAAGAAATTGTACTCAAAATGTTGATAAATCATGTAACAGTACGGCAAGAAATTGTACTCCGTGTTGATACATCATGTAACAGTACGGCAAGAAATTGTACTCAAAATGTTGATAAATCACTTAACAGGTCGACATGAAATTGTACTCAAAATGTTGATAAATGGAATGTAACAGTGCGGCAAGAAATTGTACTTAAAATGCTGATAAATCATATGTAACATTATGGTAAAATATTGTACTCAAAACGCTGATAAATAAGATGCGATAGCACGTGAAGTAAATGTAGAGAACAAACAGAGGACAAAGTATGTAAGAAAAAAAACTATGATGACAATAATGCTCGAATGTTTCAGAGGGCAAGTTAACAATAAAACAAAGAAACAAAGAAGCAAACAAACAAGCAGTATTTACCACTAAATAAGCATATATTGTAATATTCATTGTTGCGGAAGTTGTTATGCTTTACTTTTTGTGAAATAGTTTATAAACTACCAACTAATTATAATTTGTATGCTCTAACAAGCGTTTATTCTTGTGTACGCGTTATTCATACCTTTAATAAAATGAGATACAAACAACTATCCTCAAATGCCCGCAAAAGTAAAACGGTATCTTCAGCAAGGTTGCAAACAACAATCCTAAAAATGCACTTTCACTCCGAAGAAACTAACTTAACAAAGTTTTCACTCCCAAGGAACCAACTTAACAAAGTACCAACAATTTCAGGCAAAGCCGATGTTGCTTTTCCTGACCAAACCAAACAAATAATGAGAGAAATATGTCAAACCATTTGTTGGGGGGTGGGTGGGTGTCGCAATATGAATCATCATGAGTCGGAGGTTCAGGAGGAGCATCTGCTCCACCACGTCAACAACTTCTAGTTACTACGCTTCATACCAATTTTGCTATGGACAGAGAACATGTTGATATTGACATTGTTATTGGTGTTGCTACAGAAGCTATTTCTAAACCTTTTCTCTCGAGTAAATGTTTTCGACTTTCTCCTAGAGGTAGCTCGCGCCTTAATGTTTGATTTAATTAACATTTTTATTTCGCGCTTAATTTGTAATTATATCCTATTTTTCGATATATTAAATTAATATAGAAATATAAAAAAAGGTTTTAACTTGTCTGGTTCATTTTGTTACATATTTTTCACTTGTTGTATCCTTCTTAGTTTCTTCTTTAGGTCTTTTATTTAGGTATTTTATGTAAACAAATAGGAATTTTACGGCTGTATAAGTCAAGATTGACATGAACTTTTCAATCATATCCAGCTTTATTTGAGGGAGTTTATTATTAAGAAAATTCCACAATTCCACAATTTGGTCATTTGAAGACGTATTTAACTATAGAATTTATTACAAGAAAATTACAATCACATAAACAAGCTCGATATATTTAACAGAAGTAAAATTGAACGTTTTCTATTTCTTTCTTCTTCACATTATTCATACCATATTTGGACAGGAAAGAATGGGGTACAATATGAATAGCTGTAGAAGTCGTCCAAATGTTAGATTTCCTTCTTTAGTCAGATATCTATGGTGTATACGTATAATCAAAGTGCGTCTCTTATATTTACCAGCAATATAGCTATATTAAGATCACGTTCAAAAGAGATATAGGAAACAGTCGAATTTACGGTTTAAAGAATTTACAAGACTGTTCAGATCTTCCTAGCTGATGGATTGTCTATATTTGAACACGTCTCTATAGATTTATCCATAAGTCCATTAAAATGGCAGCCAATGAGACGATCGTTATCTTGTTGTTCCAAAGATTTTTCGGATCAAACAGGTCAATATGCTCATTTAAGAGTCAGTTATGGAGGTTTATTATTCAACTTATTTATTAATCATCCAGGCCTGAAAGCCCCCTTACAAATTCCATTTAATTCATTTTCTAATAATTGTCTTTAAGATTATAACTCTCCGGTTGGCGTATATTTTATTTGCCCCTGGTATTTATTCAGAAGAGGATGAAAAAACCACCAAAGGCAAAAAATAATAAAATATCAAACAAACTTGCTATCACAGAGATTATAATATAGGAAATTTGAAATAGGTTACGTAATGAACACGATACTGTATTATCTACCAGCGGGCCTATGATGAAATGTATCTTTGTAATGTCATGATATGGGAAAAAGGATTAGATGCAATATGGCCTAAGTGTTTTGACAAATTCCTTAAAGAAGAAAACAAAGACATCAAGAACAAAAACAAAAACAACAACAAATCTCAAACAACAACAAGATAAAAATCGTCCAAGCGATTTAAGTAGATTGAGATCAACAAACCTTTCACTACTATGTGGAAAGTCTACAACATGTATGGGGAATTCGAAAAGTTCAAAGAAGCAAAAGCTAAGAAAAACATGGTGAATGAAGACATCGCCAGAAGTTTAAGGAAAAAAGTCTACAAATGGATCAACGCATGGAGATTAATATAAATGAATACCATAAATCAGATGAATGTATTAAACACAATAAATCAAACAGGGTTCGTATGTTACATTACCAGCATTCAAGACATTCAGTTCGTATTCAAAGGAAACAAATATAAGAAAAGCATTGAATTAACGGTGAAAAGAAATTCTCAGGACTGTATTTACATCTTCTTAGTTGATAGATTAATCTATATGTAAACATATCTGCAAATATTTAATTCTAACTCCGTTAAAATTGTGACCATTGCGACGATATTACTTTGCTATTCCAAATATTGTCAGGATGAAACAGGTCACCATACTCAGTTAACAGTCAGTTCCAGATGTTTGCCATTCAACTTTTCTGTTAATCTTCTTTACCTGATAAGAACCATTACTTGTTGTTAGTATAAATTCAAAAAAGATCATTTTCTAACAATATTTTCTAACATTTTTAAACGAATGACGCTGACAAAAGTTGGGGCATGTTTAATTTACCCTGATATGTTTACAGAAGTGGTAAAAAAAGACCACACATAAGCAAAATATAAAAAATAGAGAAAAATCCCCAAACAAACGAACTCACTAACCCAGGGATTTTAATGTTTTGCATTAAGATATAAAATGAACAGGGGTACTGTGGAAATATAAAAAATGAAAAGACTGATGACGTACCTTGTCAATGTGATTGAACGAAATAAAAACAACAAATGATGACATCATCATCATCATCATCATCCCGTAACCCAAGAGGTCGTTGGGGCAACACAGATGACTTCACAACCAATTATCTCCATCTTTCCCTATTCTCTGCTGCCATTTGGGAATCTACAAACCCCACGCCTGTCCACTCTTTAATGTTGTCTTCCCACCTCTTTTTCTGTCTGCCTCTTCTTCTGCACCCTTGCACTGTGCCTTGCAAGATTGTTTTTGCCAGTCCAGATGATCATGGGACAAATGAAGACAATTATAGCAAAGAATCACGAGAATACTGTACATCAAAAGCAGAAGCGCGATCTTGGCGAATAATCTAACTTTTATATTATATTTGCCACGATGAGGAAAATGTACATCGCATGGTATTTTAGTCATAAAACTAACGACGATAACTCCTCGAAAATAAACTGCAGTTATTTGTTGTTTTTTAAAAAAAAAAAAAATACTCTTCTATGTGGGACCCGGCCTTTTTGAAATGCAAGTCTAATTTACCAACATAATCTAACTTTGGTACATCAAAAATTGATATTTTCACCTTTTTCTTCAGCATTCAAACTTTAATTATATATATATATATATATATATATATATATATATATATATATATATATATATATATATATATATATGGAAGATAATGGAATCGGTAAAGTTCCCCAAGATGACTTTCATTGATTATTGCGGTGAACATCGGGAATTCGGATGGAGTTAATTTTAGCGGAGAAACAAATATTTCGTTAAAAAGAAGAATTTACAAAAGCCAGGATAAATTACTATTTTGATCACGATCATATGGAAGAATAGTTCATACATGGTATATATACATGCAGAGATCGTGTCTACTATGCTTGGACCGCATATATCAACCTCAACAAAATTTTTGGATAAAGATAGACGGAGCATGGCAAAGTATGTTGTAAATGTTTTGCAATGTTTAAAAGCAATTTCTGCGTCGGGGTGGGTGGGTAGCGTGAAGTATTTTAGTTCTAATATATCGGACAGAAATAGTCATCGGTGAAAACAATAATGTATCTAAACTACTTACTATCAGACCCGTTCAGAGACTGAGACGGGGCCGGGCCACTTGAGAGTCTGAGACCCTTAGGCACTGGTTATATTGAAATTTGGAAATGAATCGAATGACAAAACAAAAACCATTCAATTTACGATATCAAGATTTGAATGACAACTAAGTACACAACATAAGATTATTATATATAACAACTGAAGCCTCTGGAGGTGGAATGAGGCCCAGGCCATATGCCGCCATACTCCCCACTGGTTCTGATTACTACCTTTTATCACTTATAATAATAGGAAACGACTATCCCTTTGAAAATTTTTTTTAAGCGAAATATGTTTGCTGCTGTCTGAATAATTATAATAGTAAAACTGTATGATCAGATTCAATTAATTAATTGAATTGATACTGCATAATTAAATACCTTTAATTATATGAATTTATACTGTATGATTAAAAACCTTTGATTAATTGAATATCCTTTGATTATTGAATATAGATCACAATGAAAGCTCACATAAATACACCTCTTTCATTTCTTATTCCAATGATTATAAACCGATGTTAGTATTGGATGGAAAGTGTTTATATACTATACATGTACATTTTTTGTATACAATACATGCAAATTTTTATATACTATACATGCACATTTTTATATATTATACATGCACAATTTTATTTACTATATATGCACATTTTTATATACTATACTTGCACATTTTATATACTATATATGCACATTTTTATATACTACACATTCACATTTTTATATACTATACATTCACATTTGTATATACTATACATGCACATTTTTATATACTATATATGCACATTTTTATATACTATACTTGCACATTTTATATACTATATATGCACATTTTTATATACTATAGATTCACAATTTTTTATCCTATACATGCACATTTTTATATACTATACTTGCACATTTTATATACTATACATTCACATTTTTATATACTATACATTCACATTTTTATATACTATACATGCACATTTTTATATACTATACATTCAAATTTTAATATACTATACATGCACATTTTTATATGCTATACATTCACATTTTTATATACTATATATGCACATTTTTATATACTATACTTGCACATTTTATATACTATATATGCACATTTTTATATACTATACATTCACATTTTTATATACTATACATGCACATTTTTATATACTATACATTCACATTTTATATACTATATATGCACATTTTTAGATACTATACTTGCACATTTTATATACTATATATGCACATTTTTATATACTATACATGCACATTTTTATGTACTATACATTCACATTTTATATACTATATATGCACATTTTTAGATACTATAATTGCACATTTTATATACTATATATGCACATTTTTATATACTATACATTCACATTTGTATATACTATAGATGCACATTTTTATATACTATATATGCACATTTTTATATACTATACATTCACATTTTTATATACTATACATGCACATTTTTATATACCCTATATGCACATTTTTGTATGCTATATATGCACATTTTTATATACTATGCTTGCACATTTTGTATACTATATATGCACATTTTTATATACTATACATTCACATTTGTATATACTATAGATGCACATTTTTATATACTATATATGCACATTTTTATATCCTATACTTGCACATTTTATATACTGTATATGGACATTTTTATATACTATACATTCACATTTTTAGATACTATACATGCACATTTTTATATACTATACATTCACATTTTAATATACTATACATGCACATTTTTATATACTATACATTCACATTTTAATATACTATATATGCACATTTTTATATACTATACTTGCGCATTTTCTATACTCTATATGCACATTTTTATATACTATTCTTGCACATTTTAATATACTATACATGCACATTTTTATATACTATACATTCACATTTTTATATACTATACATGCACATTTTTATATACTATACATTCACATTTTTATATACTATACATTCACATTTTTATATACTATATATTCACCGTTCTATATACGATACATTCACATTTGTATATACTATACAGGCAAACTTTATATACTAGACATTCACATTTTTATATACTATATATGCACATTTTTATATACTATACATTCACATTTTTATATATTATACATGCACATTTTTATATACTATACATACACATTTTTATATACTATACATTCACATTTTCATATACTATACATGCACACTTTTATATACTATACATTCACATTTTTTAATATACTTTACATACACATTTGTATGTACTATACATGCACATTTATGTTATATACCATTCATGCACATTTTTAAGCTAGTTACTTATTTTGGCTTGGAGAAATGGAGAATTAATCATTTTTGCCTGCAGCTACCATTGAGTCGATGGTTCTTAAAAAAAATTCTGAATCTTGTGACTAGATAAATCAAATACTTCATATCGTTCAAATTTTAACTTTGTTGACCTTTAGTTAATCATATTGTTAATAAATTAATTTCTGTTAGAATTTTAACAGTAAAATATTTTTAAACAAGCGACTTTTTATTTCACCAGTTAAATGTTTACGAGATTGATCGAAGAATTGTTTTTTTTATAAGTCGACTCTGGTTGATCTTTTTCCATCATGCAGTTTGTGTGAATCTGAGTGAGTTGCGTTGTATAGGTTTAATATCAATTTTCCAGCACATGACAGGCTATTCATGACGGCCAGTATATCTGGTGGAGGAAGAACCGCGATGAAGCCAGGGAAGAACCACCAACCACGGGAAGCGACTGGCAAGCTTTCTCACATAGCCAAGTTGGTCGAGCGAAGACTCACCATACAGTAGACAAAGTATCAATTATAGTTGCATCCATCAAACTGGCGCCAAAATAAAAGTTATTGTACATACCAATTGTTGAATGTATATAGTCACTCAAGCACTTGATTACCCCATTACTTCAAGAGAAAACCTGTCATCATCAATTTTGAATGTTATGGTTTATTTAACTCAATTTGATAGTTTAGGTTTTTTATTCGTTTGTATTACGTAAATAGAACATAAAAGTGTTGTTTTGTTCAGGGAAAAGATGTTTTATCACATTGATTTTATTTCCGCTACTGCCACTGGTGTTATAAATTCTGCAGAAACTCTCTCGCCGTCTATAATATTGAGGAGCCTGTTGTTGCCTGAAATTTGACTGAGGTTGAAACGTAAATGTTGCTGGGCAGTATTTGCTTCTAATCTATTGAGCTTGATTTGGCCTGAATATCTGAATCATAGAGAATGTGAGTTGGAGGGGCAGTTCCTGTGTTGTCTGCTTCCTCACTTTCTCTCTCCTATCACCAAATAATAACGGTGAACCTAAAGGGTATTCTATGAGTACCAAGTATTTGCTGAGTGCCAACATTTGCTCTTGCCTGATTACTAATATGTTCCCGTTCTGAGCTCACCTGGCTGATGGCTTCTGGTATGATCATGCGTCCTCGGTCTTTCTTTCGGTGCAGCTGTATGACCTCTTTTAGAAACATTTGTTTCTCGCCAGGCGTTAATTAAGTGTTCATTTGGTATGAAACAACGTCATAGTGAGTCGTACGTTGTTTGCGAAAATTTGCTACAGCTATTTTCAGCTTCTCTTCAAAATCCAAATAACTAATCTGAACAAAATTTTCTGGTATACATTTCATTAAAATCTAAAAAATTTATGCCGATCTTATAATAGGATTGCTGCTACTAAACCAGAAAAAGCGAACTCCTCTCAAAACATTTCAACATAATTGAAATAAAAGTGGAGAGTAATATGTTCTGTTCTTTTTAAAAGATTTTTTATACTATTTGAGATAAAAGCTATGCCGATCGACCAGCAAATATAGCAGCCGTTTTCAAAAATAGAAACACTTCTTAACGACTTATTCTAAAATGTCAGTCGATGTAAATGTAAAAGCGTTTTGTATCGAAATCTTTAAAGTCTGTAAAAAATGAGGTAGATAGGAATGCTAGTATGATTAATATTATAAGGTAATGAAAGCCATTTAAACATATTCACTCGAAAGCGAAAAAATATTTGACAAGAAGCATACTGTTTTAATAGCCGTCAGATGGTGCTGATCTCACTTTATATTTACCTAAAGATGGTTAAAGCAGAGAAACACATAATCAATCAACAGAAATTGAAGAGATCGTCGCTTAAAGAGTCTTTTAAAATTGAATATCACGGTAAACTTGTCTTGAGTTTTGCCTTAGGTACGTATCAGCCAGATAACCGATACCAGGCACATTTTGGCGTCTAGTATTCAGAAGGAATCAGTACAACTGACCAATTTTGGTAGAAATATTTCTTAGGTAATGATCTGCCCCTGTTGTGTCCGTCTTGGTTTCCCCTGCAGCTGGTTGTAACGCCTATATTATTTTTTTTCTCCCGAACGGCTGATTAAATATGATAAAATATGTAGTGAATGTTTCTTAGGATGTGCTATAACAAAATTGTTTTTGTTTTGGAAGGTCATCAATTGTGCCGCTTACATTAAAGAACTAAACAAAAACTCATTTATCGACGCCACTCAAAAACAAAGACTTTTGATTGCATTCTGTTCCACAGCAGCTTGACCAGTATCTAAAACTACATTACAGAAGGCATTTATAAATTGACTTAGATTAAATTCAAATGGCGTTATTTTCTAGACATTTGACACTTACTACTCAGGAAGTATGACATAAAATATTGACTTTATTTATCAAGCTTTTTCTTCATTCAATTAACAGAAATGTTCTATTTTTGGAACTAGTCTATCAAATTTTGAGCCCGGAGAGGAGCGAGTTAATGTTTCCCAAAGATGATGGTTTTTAAGAAACTAAGAAAACAAAATGTTTTAGATATAATATGAGAGTATGTTCGCTAACAAGCCCACTTGTTGTGCATATGATATGTGCATGTCCATAATTCAAAATGTCAACGTTACTAGATAAATAGCTGACTATATCCAATTATTTAACGTCGATGGCACAGTCCATGTATGTCATGTGGAAACCTGGAATTACGTGTATGTAAACGTTGCTATCAATGATTGTTCTATGTACCTGTTCTCTTTTTTCTTAACATTTGTTGAATAAAGCTTTTCCATTGCTCTCTAAATGAATATCCCACTTTGGGGAATATATGCATATTTCTTTATGTCAGGTAGAAATCAAATTCAGAATCACAAATTTATTGATGACAACAAGCAGGTTTTTTTTAAGAGATCGCTGTAGTGGCAAGCAAGGAAAATAGGTTCACAGATTCACACAAGGGCCGAGCGAAAAATGTATTTGGATCGCTGCATATGTAATCAACGTTCCTAGATAACAATCCATATCACTGAATGGTTTGCTTCTATTTGAAAAAAGGCTAACACTATGTCTACTATCTTATAAGGAGGGAGTAGTGTTTCAATGGAGATTTTGAACCTCCGTTACTGGTCTAGGCAACAGACTCTTTCTCCCATGACGCCACATGTTAAGTGACAGTGAAGGCAACGATCGGGTATTTTCACGTGTTAATGCAATGAATACAAGCTGGCTTCAAGATGGAACTGGCAAGTCATTGTGGCCCCAACTGTTGATTACTTTTTGATCCTTAACAAAATTATATTTCAGTGCATACAATGGTATGTTAACACCATTTTGAAGCAGAAGTGGAACGAAATAGCTGTCAATGTTAGCATCATTTTTAGGTCATTAATCGCATTGTCGGTAAATTTCGCAACTTCGTCACCGCAGTCAGAATCCATCACATATGTAATGACAAATCTAATGCAAACACGAACGCCAAGAGACGGTTAAGTACCCGACAGAATGGTTGTTAAGTCCTTCAAATCGAATTTCATCTCTGGTGACTAATGATGTTGATATTATATAAAAGAAAGTTGTTTAGCATTGTCACCATTACAGAAACGTATCGCAGCTGATCTATCATCATGTTGATTGTTTAACAATATTGTCATTCCACCCCAGTCTTTTACTATACAAATCACTGTAATCTTGATCGCTGGTTAGCATGTTCCCAAATACGCCCAATTATTACCACGCGTAGTTTTATCCACGTATTGTGTTGTCGTAGAACCAGTATTTTCAACATAGACTTTGATAAAAGCAACCGAAACACTAGAGATTTTGATTCCTCCTACTTCACTTATATATATATATATATATATATATATATATATATATATATATATATATATATATATATATATATATATATATATATATATATGAGCTTGCTGAGTTTCCTTTTAATGAAAAATTTATACAACGAGTGGTATATCATTGATACAGCGTACATATTGTACATATATTTTATTTATATCACATACAAATACATATATTTGCCCTTTGAACGAAGTTCAGATTTACTACAGGCAGCCGTGTATTGACCTAGTGAATGAACTCCTCACATCACCGAGTGTGTCCGCTACAAAATGTAGTTCTATGCCTTTAGTGGCTATTTACAATCACCTCTGCATATTGATAAGTTGATTGTTTTCTTTTCTTGGTTTCTATTTTTCTCCACATTGATTAAATCAATATAATACACACTTACGATTTAAACATGAAAGATGGTTTTAATGATAAAAGTAGAGCAGTAGCAACACTTGGATAGCTACGCCATTGAGATACCGGCACATGGAAATTAATGTGGAATAGAAACTAAGCCAACTGACGAACCAACAAGAGGTAATTAAAATATTTTAATATATTTACAGTTGATCTAAGTCATTATTCTGCTTTAGCAACAGTACAACGGACCCACAAACTCTCTCTCTCTCTCTCTCTCTCTCTCTCTCTCTCTCTCTCTCTTTTCCTGGTCGGTTTGACTTTAAAACTCTCTCTGTCTCTGTCTCTGTCTCTCTCCTTGGTCAGTTTGACTTTAAAACTCTCTCTGTCTCTGTCTGTCTGTCTCTCATCCTTTGGTCGGTTTGACTTTACTTTTACCATCATTCATAAGTCCAGAGATATCGTGGGATGACACAAACGAAATCCTCTACGTTCGCCATTTCATAGATTTTAGCAAGTATCCTGCTACGATGGTCAAGAGAGAGAGAGAGAGAGAGAGAGAGAGAGAGAGAGAGAGAGAGAGAGAGGCTTTTGGACATTTTCATATTTAAATAATAATAATCGATTTTTTAGAACATTATGGTATGTTTAAGAAAAAACAACAAAACATAACATTAAATATATCACAGTATGTGTACCACGTATCCGAGGAATTTACTGGTTTGCAACTTTGTATCATTGATAAACACTGTAGAAAAATCCCAGGGAAAGTGCACACGTATCGTTACGACGAACCATATTCTTGTAGGTTACTTGGTGTAATTTCTGTTTCAAGGTTTTAATCCAGCCCAAATTCCTTTACTCTCTCATTCCACATTTCTGCGCAGTTTGTTCGTTATGCATAAGAGGGGAGGGGAGAAGAGAAAGCAGAAAGGATTGTGATGAAAATGTGTACCATATTAAATTCATTTAGAAAACGGGGATTATTAATACTTTTCATCGTTATTTTCATACGTCACTAGTGACTAATGTGTTGAAATTCATCATTGATCTAGAATGAACTACAGACGGTCGCGAGAATGTTTATATATGCGTATTATTGCACCATGGGCGGATCACAATTTGATATACCAATAGTATTGGTATATCAAATTGCTTTATACCAACACTTTAAATGCATGTTAATTTTTGACGTCAATCATAATTGAGGGAAAATCGCACAAATGCAACTCATTTCAATGATCATTTATCAAAATTAGTTACCAAAAATAGCCTAGTTGATGTTAGTGCCCAACAAACATTTTTGTGTGCAAGTGTGTGATTAGTCAGTGCTGTTGTATCCTGAGCTGACGAAAATAAAGAGATGTAATTATCATTAATCTTCGTTGCGCTAAAGAACCATTTCACCATGAATGTTCTGTAATCGGTTACCGTATACGTTCTATTGTAGTTACCTGTTGACTGTTTAATTATTAGGTAGATTGTTCAAACAAAACGGAATAACCTATTAATTCAAGGATGGTTGTGGTTATGTTGTAGGAGACAATGACGTTCGTTAATTAATCGGAAACCTCCGAATATTTCCTTAAGCCGCTATATAAATCAACATTACAGTACCTATTCTAACAACTTTGAATAAACATTCGCATTGGATTTACCAGACATTGACTTTTAATTGTAAACATGAGGGTGTATCATTATCAATTATCATTCATGTTTAAGTCTCATGGGATTTCTGATGTGACTGCGTTCTGGAAACATCAACTTCTGAATACAAAATTCTTACTGGTACTTTTCGCGATTCCAATACAATGACAATACTCTCTCCTGTCTAAATATTATATTAGCTTGTCGAATCCAAAGAATACTAGTATATCCATGTAAGGGACTAGGGATATCTGATACCTGAACACACTTGGTGATATCCCAAAATCAGATATTATAATCTTATGTACGGGTATGAGGATACTACAAAGAAATAACTCTTGTTCTAAAGAAACAACGAGAACACAGTCAGCACGGAAATTTCTGAGGCACAAGCGACACACTCTAGACAACATTTGAATCTCTTGATTAAACGTTTGGTTCAGCATAAAAACAAGTTGCATCTTTATTGAACAAAAATAACGCCACAATGCTATATTGTGATAGACTCAGTAGTTGCTTAGAGGTGATAGAAATATTTCACAAGATTAATATAAAAGCAACTATCTCAGTACCAAGAGAAAATGTGAATGTTTACATAGGTCTAAATGACATAAATCTGAAATTATTCATATATTTAAAAGGATTAAAGAAACTTTTTGATAAACATAAAAGTTGTCTTTGTAGATGAAACTATCGAAAGAAATTGTGGACTAAATGTTTATTCTCCTGGAGACAGTTAATTTGATAGTGGATAAGTAAGTCGAGACTGAATACCACCAATTACACAACCATTTAACATCTGGGGACCCTGAGTGGACTAGTGGTCTAAAGCACTCAGCGTTAGGGATAACTGCCATTTCAGCTTTTGTCTGCGTGGGTTCGAATCTCCGGCTCGGCCAATGGGGGTACGTCAAAAAGCTTGCCAGTAGCTTCCTGTGGGTCGGTGGTTCTTCCCTGGATATTTCCGGGTTCTTTCTCCACCTGTTATACTGGTCGCCATGTATAGCCTATGTTGTACTGAACAATAGCGTTAAACCCCATAACAACAACTCTATGTTATAGTCAGGTCAAATGGTAATATAATCATTGCTATCGCGTAGACAGAAGCTATTACTGCACCCTTTCTTTAAATAATAATTTTCGTCTTTCTCAGTGAGGGAGTTTAGTTCTTTTCTGTAACGTCCCCACGTTTAACTTGTAAATATTTTGAATATTTTTATTTAGTTCTGACCCTATCATTTTAACCTTGTCTAGTTCAGTTTGTAATATGTTTCTTGCGATCTACTTTTTAATTTCTTCTTAAAGTCTTCATATCTGTTCGGCAGAGTGTTTAGTTCTATATAACCGCTTTTATTTTCAAAAACTTGTTATATCCTGTCATCTTTCTTTCTTCTTGTGGGGTAAATACCCCTTTGTCAATATCACTTTCTTCAATTAGGACAGACCGCTCCGAGGCCTAGTGGTCAGAGCGTCCGCCTCGGATGCGGGAGGTCGCGGGTTCCAACCCCAGCCGAGTCATACCAAAGGATTATAAAAATGGTACTAACAGCTTCCTCGCTAGGCGCTCAGCATTAAGAGGATAGTGTTAGGACTGGTCGACCTCGTGTCAGGATAGTGTGACTGGGTGGGACATCATACTACAAGTCTGCGGCACGACGCCCCAGTGCTAGACATCGCTATAAACTGCCACACTGCAGACATCGCAGCGATATGACTGAAAAATTTTTAAAGCTACGTCAAAAATCCTGTATTTAGCTCCGGCTACGTATTCGTTAACTCCAGATTCCAAACTTGGAAACAGCTTCACCTGATTTATGAATTAATCGATTAGATTTTGCATTTAATTTTCTAATTACACAAATTAATTAGTTCACATCATTCAAAGTTTCTTCCACTAATGGTATACCTTCAGCATCTTCTATTGGTCTCCTTCGTACAGCAGTATGTTCAAGCAGACATACTGATTGCAGCATGCACTGCACAGTCTGTACTCTTTATTCGGTGTCTATAGGAATATTTGACACAGCGGAATGATATGGCACCATTTCTTCTATCATTTTCTTTTCTGCATTTGGTTGCACCCAATATTGCAAGGTATACAGTAGATCTGATAAGATTCATATCTCCTTGCCGACAAACGCTTAAGAGTGTATTATTATTATTATTATTATTATTATTATTATTATTAGGATGAATAAATAAAGAGATCAGTGCTCTTGTCAATATCCTGCAGTTTCTTAAATAATCGTAACATTCATTATGTAAAAATCAGTCAGTAAATATTTGGCCGAATGCGACATGTGGTGGATTAGAGACTTAGGAATGAAATTATCTGCTCGGGTATTTTTGAGAAAGAATATTGTTTGGCCACAGCTTTGTAAAATGCGTGCTACACTCATACAGCGAGCGTTGCTAAGGACTAGGATAGTAAACGTCTGTAGTTCAGCCACGTAACCATGCGTAGTTGTATTTGTTTATATCAGTCATACGATTCTGCCTGTTGTAATTGTGTAGTTTGACTAAATAGCAGCATGTGCGTAGATTCACTACAGTGGAGGAAAACCAGTAAAAGTGAAACACTTTCTGCATGTGTAGGTTCTCGTTAGCTCTCGGGAAGCGGGGATGGACAACATGGGGGATGGAGGCAGTGCCCCCTCCCCCGGATATTATCAAAATTAATTTTGTTGTATTAGCTTGGCCATTTGTATTTTGGCTTGACCTCTCCCTCACCCCCGGAAAATTGCTTTGCCACCCTCCTTCCTCGGAAAATTAGCTAGCTATTAAACCATGTTTTAGAACGCGGAGGTGAAAATAGGTTACCCGCAAAGACAATATGACAGTCCTACTATGAGACAAGTTTAAATGAGACTGGAACTTCTCTGTCTCCATCTCATACTAGTAATTTAGACAGTCCATCTAATAAAACGAGATCAAAAATAAAAAAATTAATTAAAAAATAGGCGAATCAGTGCATGGTTTCAAAAGACAATGTATCTCCAGATACTCCTTCAACCCAGCCTTACGCACAGGCTCGATCCCGATACTCCTTCAACCCAGCCTTACGCCCAGGCTCGATCGTAGGCTCAGTAGCAATCGCCAACCTGTCGACTCGAACTGAAGCTAAGACTGCTTCAATACAGATGGATATAAAACTGAAGGAAAAAATGTACAAAATCTTGGACGGAAACAGAAAATAAAATGCGATTAGACTGGCGTTATTAAATTGTTCCCTAATGACGTCATTAGCAGCCATATGTGTGGTATGCTGGCAGGTTTACCGTTGAGTTTATAGTGTTTGGAAGTTGAAATAAATTCATTGAATCTCAAGACACCGTAAAAAAAAATACATAAACAGAACGCAAATCAGGCTTTCTGTTTGTGTTTATAGTTGTAATTTATAAGTTGATTTTGCTTCAGTGTGCCTTGTTCAAATGGTCAGTTTTGGTGGTCGCATATAGGAGAAACTGCCAGGTAAACGGGGCAGAATATCGTCTGCTTGTGACCTTACCCGTTAGTAGTTAAAACTCGTGAGTCACACATTCGGATTGAACGAGTACGTATATTATACAGCAGGAGCAGCCCACGACCGGTTATTGTGAACCAACTTATTACAAAAATAAATATATGAATGTAAAGGAATTATGATCAACTAGGAATGTAATATCTGGCCTTTGGCCTACACTATCAAAAGAAGAATAAACTAATTTCATTATTATTATTATTATTATTATTATTAGTTGTGTTAATGTTGAGGTCACAGTATTCCATACACAAATTAAACGCTGCTTAGTTCATATATAATGGGTCTGAACACCGCGAACGACAGGCAACATTGTTATTATATTATTTGACTAACCTAGAGCAAGGGTGTGACGGGGGACACGTGGATAACTGACGAATCCGCCGTAATATGAACCATGCCATGCGTGACAGATGAACCTATTAAAGCCACGGGACTTTAAGAACTATCTCACATAGTACCGCAGCGCACGCAGGGCTCTTTGGACTCAAAGGCTGGTAAGTATTCAAATCGTGTTATTCAATTGATCGAAACAGAAATTTATTTACCAGTTAGCCAGCCAGCCTATCGGCACACAAAGCGATAAGAAACAAAAACTGATTGATCGTAATACAAAAAATTATTTATATAAATATTTGTGACACCAATCATGAGCCGTAAATATAATAGCTGTCGCCTAATATAAGTTTCATGACAGCTGTATTGCTAATTAAGGAAGTTACAATACAACAGTGTATTGCTCTTTACTAGACGAATAACTACAATGAGGATTTTTTTTTTCCAGTGTTAATACCGGATATTTTTCATCTTGTGGTAACAAAATCACGATATTTTAACGAGTGGCGATCGCCGCCTGGCCAGATAACTTTATCAAAGATTAATTTCCATGTCGAAAATGTAAGGCAGTTTCTATTTGTTTGTTGTAGCTCACAAAGTACTCGTTTTTGTTGTTGCGGGTACAACTTTTGAAGACACACGATCAAGTGTCGCATGGCATGATGGGAAATCTTATATTTTCACATGTGAACATATAAGGATATATTTTTTCACATATGAAAATGAAAGGATTTATTATATACTTATGTGTGAAATATAGAGACTTATTGGCGAAATAATGTATTTTTTTTGTTGCTTGTTTCTTCCCTATATTTTCACATATGAACAATATATCCTTAAATCCTCATGCGACGCTTGATTGTGTGTGCCCACAAAAGTTGTACCTGCAGAAACAACAAAAACGAGTACCTTGTGATCTGGAAATCGAAACTGCTTTACATTACAGACTTGGAAATTAATCTTTGATAAATAAATTTGACCAGGCCCCTTTTGCATCCCTGGAGTTATTTCCCCTTACTCCCTTGACAACAGTGATAAACTCGCCGTGATGCATTGATAAATCGGACTCGAATTGTAGGAAGGATAGGGTCAAATAGTTTACAAACTATCAAAAATTTAATTTAGTGTGACAGATTAGGTCAACCAAATCCTATCGCTTTCTTAGATTGCGTATATGTACATGATCAGTCTATGCAAGTACGGCGAATTTATGAAAAGGGGTGGGGGTTAGCGTGTTGTACCGGAGAATGAGTTCAATCTTCTAAACTTCGATTCTGGAGCAAGTCTGGTATATAATAAAAAGAAAATTTTCTTTTCCTACGTTAATACTAATACATCTCATCTTGTGGTACTAAAAACGATATATTTGAACAAGTGGCTTAAAATATCACGATTCTGTTTTTGGTACTACACAGGTACAGGTAAAACCCGTTATAACGCGATTCGTCATAAAGCGATTCCGCTTATAACACGATAGCAGCATGGCTCCCATTTTTTAATTTAAGGTGATGTCTCTTTTTAATATTTTAAATATATGTTCTCGAAAAAGCCGATTATTCGTATCCCTAGCAGATTTTTAATCCCAGCACTGCATTTAATGTTGCCTTAATTTCACTGTTCACTGTTTCCGCCATATTGGCATGTATACAATTCAAAACTGAAGTATATTTGATGTCTGATGAAACCTGGCGAACAAAACAAACAATATATAATCAAGAGGTTAGTTAAAACTGATGACACTGAAATTTAAATGCACATTTTCTATGGGGAAGTTTTTAGGAAAATTTGTTAACGCGATCCCGCTTAAATCGCGATGTTATTCTTTGGACCCGAGCATTGCGTTATAATATAAGAATGAAACAAATATGAAAATTATTCGCCAATAAGTCTATATTTCACGCTTACGTATATAATAAATTTCACTCATTTTACCGTGTCCTCGAAAGTCGCAGGTTTTTCTTGTACGCGATGCTATTGAGTGTAATTTTTTATTGCCATGATACGGCTGCCAATTTTGCAACCGCTACGGTATCTACATCAGGACGTGCATTTACCTTTTGTGTATATTCTATGTTAGTGTATGGCTGCACGCAATATATATATATATATATATATATATATATATATATATATATATATATATATATATATATATATATATATATATATGTATATCTTTCCGGCGATGGGTTTGAATAGGTAGGAACACGACCGTTCGAGGTACGCTTTATGAATTTCTTTTACGGCCTAGGTGTAAGCGAAGAACATTCGTATTTATTATTTCTATCTCTTTCTGTTTAGACAATGTGCGTGACGTTTTACCTATCTGCTTCTTATTATTGTAATCTTACAGGATCCACCCTAAAAAAAGTGTCACTAATGACATGGAAAAGAACTACCACCACCACAAAAGCTACAATAGCAACAATAGCTATGGAAGCAGCTGCATAAACCATTAGTGCACAATTAGAGAAACAACAGCATTATCGTAACTTGAATTGGTGTTTAAGTTGAAATATCTTAAAAATACAGTATGGGTTTTGCAATTTTGACGGCATGTTTGTAGTATATGACATTGCAAACAACAAACACACACACACACACACACACACACACACACACACATCAGGAAATAAGCATTATTAGGCCGTTGGGATCATTAATCTGTCAGGAAAAAAAGAGTTCTGTGGCAAATTTACATAGATATAGTGAGTTATAAAACATAATGAATTAATACCATTTCAAACAATGGCGATTAATCACAGGACAGACATGTATGACACACGTGGTACAAGTATAACTACGTTATTATGCCGTTTTGGTGATCCTTCAATTGGATATCGTCAACAATGTTTAAAATTAAGAATTAAAATGCAAGCACTATGAATATGTTTAATAATACATACTTGGGATGAGTTTTTGCCTGAAGTCACCTTTGTTTGCTTAAGTCCCTATATGGCAGTACGCTTCAACTGAAAAAGATATTTTATAAAAGCAAGACTGCACACAAACTATATAACTTAGCAGTATTTTAATTTGTATTTGATTTAAGTTGCTAATATTCGGTTCAGTCACATTTCTCGTTCTATTCTTTTCCCTAGCATCCGGTAATTTGATCAAACAAGACAGAAACCAATGAACGCTAACTTTGCATGTGTGCATAGTTTCTAGACGAGGAACTATTAGTTTTGTCGAAGATTGATGTTCAAGGAAGATTTTCATGTATAAACTGTGACTCATTATCATATAGACGTTTAATAACAGTGAAAAATAAGTTATGGAAGAGATAAAATAATTTGCCGTCGATCTTTTTGAGCAATAAGGTTCTTGTGATGGGGGATCATATATTAAATCTTTTTATGCGATATTAAAAACTGAATTGATTTAAATAATTAGCCTAACCCCATTCTCTTCCCCCTGTCTTTGATGAACATTTATGAGCATGCCTCTTAAAAAGAAATAATTTCACCTGTGACTTAGACACCAGAGGACATTGTTACATCTGCTTTTGCCTGAAAATAGTTAATGTAGCTGTTTAAAATTTTTTTTTAAAATAATGGAAAATGGTAAATATGTGACCAATGTATGATAATGCTATTATTGCTTGTTTAAGATCAACGTAAATGACCTGAACGTTTGACTATTGTTTATGATATGAATTAGAGTCGAGTCCTCTTGAGAGAAAGGTGCATTGGTATGCATGCACTGTGGATGCTGGATACGCACGAGATGATTCATCAGCACTGTGCTTGTCACGTGCATGTAAATTATTGCCTATTTTGAGAATGGACTAGACCCTCATGAATATTCAGTTAGAAGGTTAAACAGACAGGCAATTCTTTTTTTATGTCGCTCCGCTTCAGACTAACCTTATTTTCCACATACTCGTCGTTGTTTCAGGTATTTTCAACATCAATGAGAATGATCAAACCCCATGGAGATTTATTATTTTGTACTGCTTTTTTGCACCAAGAACTTGGGTTCACTTGATCTAAATTGATGGCAAGTTGTAAAACTTATGTCTAACCTGAATGTTTGTGGTTATTATGACAAGTGAAGAGAGCTTGTACATTTAACGTTCAAGGTCATCACAAGATTTTCTATACATGCTTGATATAACTGTTATGCATTGCGACACAGTGTTTAATATAAGTATTTGTTCCGTTTGCATCTGATCAGAATTTATACATAATAAATTATATTGTATTGTTCACATTCCACCTTTTCTGTTTCGAAATTCAGCAATAAATAATTCATTACATATTTTTGAAATCCAGCTTTTTCTCCGCAAACAATATCCTATTGAAGTTGCGCATATATTTGTACAAAACAAGTTTTGATTAAAAACGACTTTATTTAGAACACTGAACTACTATAATAAGACAGAGAATACACACTAGCAATGCCGACAGTAAACTCCTGATCGCAAAACCACTATGAGGCGCCACAGCGGACAAAGCTGGTCCAGTGAGAAAGCTGCAGTTAAAAATTTCGATGTCGTATGTCGAGAAATCCAATATCACGTGTTGGATCAAACTGCATGTCCTTAAAGTTCCATTTTCTAGATCGAGATTTTAGATTTTATATGCTGAATTATATCGTGGTGGTTTAAAGTTCTATTTCCTATGTCGACGTTTTGCAGCGTATATTTTGATGTACACAGCGGTGGTTGAAATTTCAATATCATATGTTGAGAATCCCTAATTCACACGTTGTATGCAACTGTTTGCGATGAAAGTTCCATTTCACATGGCGAGGATTTCGTCTGTTGAATTTCACAGCATCGAAAAGCAGCCCATTTGTTTAAAAATAACGCGGTCCGTTCACTTGAGCGACCTCTAAGAAATTCATAGTAATTCTCGACCTGTGAATGGTAACTTTCAAATTGTAAAGGCATGAAATGTAATGGCGCCTCATAATTGAATACACGAATGATGTATCTTAATACTCGATATTATTTGGAATTGTTAAAGTGGACTTTGTGTAATGTTACTTTTCACCATATAAAAATAACAATTCTGACAAGCACAATAAAATGTCCAATCATCGCTGTGTGATTCAACAGATACCATCTAAAAACTCAACATACGAAATGTAACTTTCAGCACAATCAATGTGATTCAACATGTGAAATTGAAACTCTCGACATATGACATTTAAATTTCAATAACCGCCGTGTAATTCAGAAGATAAATCTAAAATCTCGACATTGGAAATCGAATTTTTATCCCGCGCTGTGTAATTCAACAGAAGAAATCTAAATATTCAACATATGAAATGGAACTTTCAACATAAACTCTTTGAATCAACGCGTAAATTAGGAATTCTCGACGTATGACATTGAAATTTCAACCACCGCCGTGTAATTCAAACGACACAATCCAAAACCTTGACATAGAAAATATAACTTTCAACCACTACTGTTTAATTCAACAGATACAATCTAATATCTCGACCTAGAAAATGGAACTTTAAGGACAAGCATTTTTGATACAACACGTGAAATTGGAATTCTGGACATATGACATTAAAATTTCAACGGCAACGTTCTGATTGGACCAACTTTTGTCCGCTACGGCGCCTCATAAACCACCACGATTAACACACGAGTAGTATACATTTTATATTTTGGTGTATTAGGATTGCGTCATAAGAGATCATTTAAAAACAAGTCAAACTTTTTGACTCAGCGAGACACGATGGTGTGGGATTTAGAAAGATTGTATCAGACAACGCAGCGACAACGACGAAGAGCGAACACAAACTAATAATCTGTAGCATAGTCCATGAAATTTGGAACAAGGCCAATGAAAACCACTTGAAAGTAAATAGATTCAGGGGGAGATTAAAACTTTTTTCCTTTTTTTAAAGCGTAGACATTCATTTTCATATTCATTGTACCATCGACAATACATTTTTCAAGGAAATATTTTTACCTGGTGCGAATAGGTAATTTTATCACAACATTTGGATAAATTAAGTTAATTCTCATACACCTTTGTTATAGTATGTAGATATACATATTTGCCGCTCTAGAGCAACTTGCTATCGTTTGTAATCACCGCGCATTAATACGAATTTGTTAGTGAGACATTGGGATCACCTGTCGATCCTAAGTACACAAGTCCAACGTATGAGAAAATAGAAACTTAAACACAGTTGCTATTATAATTGTTGGATATCATATGCAAATAACAACAAATAATTGCTATCTTTAATGCGGAGAGCTTTTAATTTTCATCAGTTCTAATTTTGAAAAAGTTATATGGTAACGGTAAGATACTATTCTGGGTACTCAGATCTGACGAAGTGTGTAATGACTGTGAAAAGATTTTTAATTCATGATTTTCTTGGAAATATATATTTTCTGGTCGGGAAATAAGTTATTGGTAAACACGCATCGTGGATGATGGGCTATTCTTTTCTTTGCTCTTATGCAGTGATACGCTACACGGAAATCATCTTGTGGAATAGCGTGTGGACTGTTGAATGAACCACTCTGATTGGTAAGTGCAGGAGTTTTCATTTGCAACTGCATTATTATGTTTGATTTAACTGGGGCGGATTGGAGATGTTTGACAGTGTTTGACAAAGTTTGAATAGCACAGGTCTGACATAATACATATCTGGTTGTTTCTGGATTTGTGATGGCTCTTGCGAGTTTAGATCTTTGTAGCACTGATGTGTATAGCCTGTGTGTCTGGAACGATGTTTTCTGTTGGTTTCTATTATAATATATTTCTCACGCTTGAGTTTATGTGATATGTTTTGAAGTCAGCTTGGGAAAGTTTGTTATCACAGCCTTTCTTTAATTAAGGTACTCGGATTTCTTGCCCCAACTGGTGCAAGAAAAAAAAATCCATTGCTCATTTGCACAGGTGCATTCACATTTGTTACATGGGCAACGATGACCGTGTGGTCAAGTCACAAAAATCACTGCACCATTTGTTTTGTTATAACATGTGTAGATACAGGGCACCTACACGGACATACGAGGTTAGCGTACATTCTTGGCTATTCCTTGCTTGTGATTCTAACGTCCTCACATGTCCTTGTCTTCGTCACCTTCTCTTTAAACTCTGAACATTCTTAATTTAAATCACAATATTGCTTTAAAAAGATATCACCACACTTGATGTTTCTGTGTTCTTCACCCCTTCCCCCAAAGTGCAACATGTGATTAAACAATGAAGTGTTGAATAAAGTTGATGGTATGTTAGGTCCAACAGTGCGGATTCAAACAATCTGTTCTTGTGATCAACACTGATAGCCTTTGCAATAATGGATCAGGCCTGTATGATATGCCTTTATTTATGAGCTCTGCCAAATAGCTCTACTTTGTGTGCGTGTGTGTGTGTGTGTCTCTCTCAAAATATTTTGTATGGTTTGTTATCAGAGTTGTAGAGACCTTAAGTTGCTTAACTAGTTAAGTTCTTTTTGTTATATTTATGTTATTGTTTGACTTTTTTTAACAACTCCGTCAGGCACTGCAGAAGATAACAAGGGTATCTTCGTTTTTAAAACGATTTCCTAGAACGTGAACACTATGACTGGAACACTTTGACTGAGATAACCGGGCTGAGACAACTAGACTGAGATAAAAAAAAAGTAAGGTTAGCAAATCAGGTAGATTTCTCTGGCGAATGGGCGAGAGCGTCTACACAAAACTAAATTAAAAGACAAAATGTAGAGGACAAAATAAGAATGACCATGATGATGAGAGTCCTCGTGTCAGATATGCCAATGAATTTAACCTCACTTATCAATACTCTTATCTGTTTAGGCCTTAATAAAAATATTGAAGAAAACTGAATCAGAACATGTAATATTAAATATCGCTCAGAATATCATCCACATAACGATTCATCCGAATTTTCTTTTACCCAAGCATACAATGTTAGACAGAGCTAAATAATATGGTAGATGTAAATTTTGATGACAATATTAGGGATTTGAAATAATCTACAGTGGTGAAAGAGATCACCATACTCTCTTTGTAAGATTATGGTCACGAGAAGTTTAGCATTACCAAAACATATTCACCTGTTGCTTACTAAGCTTACCAAATCTCCCTCACAATATGCAGTGTTCTCTTTTTTGAATTAGTTTAGAGCGGAACAAGATCAATAATTACAAGGATAATTATTATCAAAGCCAGTCATAAAGATGTCCTTCAAATGGTTGATAGCAATATGTTTATGAATTCTATTCAGGATAACCTGGATAAGAACAATGATTACTCTTCAGTCCAAATCGGACAGCATTTTTATTTGCTCTTGTCTCAAACATAGAAATGTTTTTCGTATTTGGAATAGATTTTCTTATAAGGGTAAATATGTGTTTAAAAGATTTCAATAGATGTATATATTCTTTCAGCAGATGTAGAATTGTATAACAAGTTTACTGGTGAGGACAAAGAATTCCTTCAAACACAAATATGAATGAATCATAATGTTGCTTATTTTAGTGAAATTTACTGGATTGAATATGGAGTTTTCTATATAAACTAATTCGTTAATGAAACTTGTTCATGGATCAATTTTGATAATTTTTGCAATGCATTTGAGTTCGATGTAAATTTCTAGGAATGTCATGGTATTTTAAATGCAACAAACTGTAAAGACGGAGGAGTCATCCTCAATTGTGAAACGGAATACAGCATTTGATAATTTAAACGAGAATGAATGGAGCAAATATTCTTTTTACTCCAAAGATAGCCCTATGTAATTTATGTAAAATAGTTTAAAAACAAAGATGTTACATAGTGTGTTGCCAACAAATGATTTTTAAAATTAAACTGGGAACATTTAATATAATTATTGCTCTCTTTTCACAGACTCTGAGTGGATAATGAGTGCAATAAATAATCGTACTACACTCATCTGCCCTATTAGCATTGCATCACTAATCTTGGGATGAAGAAATTACATTTGAGAAACAACTGTGCATCCGATTTTGTTTGTATCCATACATGATTGATTGATTGATTTATTGCATTTTTACGGCGCACCAGCACTGTGAGTCTATTTAGCGCTTTACAAAAGGTTATATCTTTCATCATTTAAAAGTGGTTAAAAGGTTTCGTATTGACCAGCTATACAAAACCAAACAGTTGAAAGTAAAACGATAAGATGATAACGGTGATAAATAAATAAAGCTTCCCGATCAACGGGGAGTGTAAATGATGTATGATAATGAAAACAGATGAAAGGTAATTATACAAAGATAAAAATAAATTCAATGCAATGCAACCATATAACAAATTAATTAATTAATTAATTTAATTAACCAAATTAATGTGCAATGTAGATGTATTTTCAAAACAGAGATCTTGTTTAAATATGATATTTCCCAATTTCAGCAAAGACCAAAAAGTTTATTTTACAACGTTGCACTGCATTCCTGAATGATGCATACAAAGGACTTATTTATTATTTATTTATTTATGTATTTATTTATATGTATACAATAAGCCGATATGAATAAATCTAGGGTGCTTAACTGG
Source organism: Megalonaias nervosa (assembly GCA_016617855.1). Classification (NCBI taxonomy): domain Eukaryota; kingdom Metazoa; phylum Mollusca; class Bivalvia; order Unionida; family Unionidae; genus Megalonaias; species Megalonaias nervosa. The sequence continues at coordinate 46,261 of JAECUM010020089.1, forward strand.
ACAAATGTGTTTACAATGAATTTTCTCCCGTGTTGTGTTCAAGGTATAGATACACAAAGTTAATTCCTCCTACATCTACCTCATTTCAATGAGGCCTAAATCGCGGTTAATGCCAGCAAACGGTACAACAATTTTCACTGTTGCAAGACTAGAATTGATTGAATACTTTATATTGTAAGAAGATGGGTTTACTAAAGTAAAAAAACGGTGGTGTGCTCCATCGTAAATAAGTTTTCATAAAATCGTGCATCTTCGCCGATGGCATACAAGCATCTGAACCATAAGGTTATAAAAGTATGCCTGCATTTTACTTACATAAGACATAAGTTTAGCGAATTTAAATAGAATAATGTGCATATTGAGGACAACTAAAATTTTATTGTTCCATTACCAATACAACTAACCTTTCTCTTCTATAAGTATAGATTGGAAAGATTATTCGAATTTTATCTGTTGTGATTCATCCTACTGGAGGATTAATACCAAATGTATTAAGTGCGTGTTCCCCAAAAGACCCATACCGTACCCTTCTATCAGGAAAATATTATTGGCATTCTCTACTAATCATTAAAGAGTTGAAATTAATTTTTGAATAAAAAAATTACAGAATGTAAGCGTGACGTCTATATTCCAAAATGTAGAAATTACGACCTGTAGAGGTGTCAGCTGAAATTCCCGTTTCCATCGTATCAATGAAAATTAAAATTGGACGAAAGGGGCTCAATATTGTAGACAGCATGCTCAAGAAACTAGCTTCGTTCCTGGGACTCGTTTATAAAACTGTATTATATTATTGCTAATATTGACGCAACTCGTTATTTATATGATGGATGATATCTAAAACTCGATTCTGAGTTATATTCATAATATATAACAATCTCAATAAAAACCAGTTCACCTTAATTGTTTTAGGAAAGACAAAATAATGTTATTGTCTTGTGACATGTCTCATTGCGTTTCGTCTTTATTGCGTGGGTGCAATTGTTTTGCTTTGTTTTTCATGTTATTTTTACACAAAGATGGATTTAAGTGTCACATTTTGGTTCTATTTGCAGGTTTACATCTCCATAAGACCAAAGAAAAGAATAGCTCATCTTCCACGATGCGTGTTTGCCAAATACTTATCATCCTTTTATATTTATTCGTCATGACAAATGGCACAGTGTTTCGTTTTGAGGCAGATTTCACGAGGAACAAAGATAATCATGAAGTTTGGGATCTGCCCAGCGCCTCGGACGGAAAAGCTTTAATACTACGGAAGGGTGAGCCTCTCTCACTCAACTTCTGCTTGCGTACTGCCGGCATGGTAGAAGTATCAGATCTGAGATTTTCTAACGGAAACAAAACCGATATAGTAGTGGTCAAAATTGACGAGGAAGCTGTCGGCATCTTCACTACGCCCACCTCAATTCATCCTGACTGGAACGCTTTCATGTCCACCGGACGGTTTCCCAGAAGATCTTTCATCGATATAGGCTGGCATACGATTCATGTACACTTTAACGGTACTGACGATGGTATTGCGGTGGACTATGTTGAAATAGACGTAGACGATAACTTTATAACGCCAGAAATTGCAATGTGCCAGCTAACATGTGTTCCTGATGTAGCATTTAACTTACGCTCCAGAGAGAGTTCTGTAGGACTTTCTTATGCCGTCCAGGAATCTTATAAAACTACTTGTCCGGAAGTGGACAATGTGAATGTTCCCATTTTTAACCACTTCGTCAAGAGGTATGAAATAACGGCTGCCTTGCCACAGTATAGGTCATTTTCTAATTGGAGAACTGAAAACACTAGTGGATGTCCTCATCTTTCTCAGTTTCTTTGGACCTTTAGAGATATTGAGCTCACCAATGGAATGTCTGGATCTATTAAGTCGGACAAAGCTACTGTCTATTTCACCAAAGGAAATGACAAAACATCAAAGTTGTCCACTATATTAATTCCACAGTTTGATTTGGAAGGAAAGTCAAAAGGGATGATTGATGCTGATATAGGATCTATACTTAGAATAAAATTTAGCGGAATGACCGGACAGACCATTATTCAAATGCGATACAAAGGTAAGGCGGCAATAGTATCCACAGAGCACAAGATTCTGACTCCATCCCAGCTTGAAGCCTCCTGGTCGATTCCTGACTTTTCATGGACTGAGACCGATCTTAATTTCATTTTCCTGTATGTCAATTCCAACGCTTCTCTTCCACTATCAATAGATACATTATCTCTTGAGAGGAGGCCAATGTTGCCAGACCAGGTCGTCACCCTATATAAGAGTGACAATGTTATTGTGGAAGCTATTTTTGTGGAGTTTTGGTGGTTAGCTCCAGACACAATGCGACTTGCACTTTCTAACGGACACTCATACAATAACGTATCTTACTTTAGAATATATAGACCTATTCCATGGAATTCGGGATATGCACAAGTCTTCGTGATGTATCAGGATGGAAATACCCGTCTTCTTCCGGTACCACCAGATGGCGTGGACTGGATACCATTTGGTTCTTCTGTCATAATCGGGCAAGCAAACCCTACCGTTGTACGTCCTTATGCCACTATCACTGGTGTTTATCTTGATCTTCAATCTTTAATCATGAATGTGAAGTACAAAGATGGCGGATCTGCTAAATTAAAGCTTGAAAACAGCTTGACAGAGACACGTGTCATTGTGTATGATATTGTTTTTGGAGAAAATAATTTGTACCCTTTTGCAACATTTAGGTCAATGTACGTTTCAGAGGGTAATTCTGATGTGGATCATGTCAGTGTTAATGGTGTACAGCCAAGGCACATAATGGAAGATTTTGGGTCTATTATGGGAAACAGTTTCGTCTTTTATAGAAAATGTATGTCCAAACACCTCAATCTCAGTCCGGACATATACATAGACATCAGAGAAACTGAGACTGCTGTTCAAGGTCTGCAAAAACAAATACCTGACTCAGACGTTTTCCAGATACTTGTGGAGAGAATTCAGAACAACAGACAGAGACTATGGACCCCTAGAATCAGAAACTGGGGTTAAAATAATGATATATTCTGTATACAAACCTTGAAACCAGTCTGAAATTTATGTACTTTTTTAACATGCCGCTTGAGACGAATTTCGATACAATTGGCACGTTAAGTACTTTCTTTTTCTTGTATATGGGCTGCGGTGTGGGTGTTTTATGAAGCTAATGATATTCAAAAACTTCATTTGTCATTTTGTAAATATATTCTTGATACATCTAAGTCTAATGTAAATGCATTCGTGTATAACGAAATAGGAAGAAGTTTGCAGAGTATAATATATAAACGTATTTTGAACTGTTGGCTTAGAATTCTGCACAGGCCAGAAGACTGATATCCTCAACAATGCTACAATTTACAGGTAAAATTGTGATTGATGGGCTAACAATGGTAAAATGCTTCTATTTATGTACGGATATGGGACTGTTTAGTCTACTCAAGGCGTAAATGATGAAAGTACATTTCTTAGATTGTCTAACCAGACATGTGAAGATATATTTTTAGGCAAAAGTTGCATGATGAGATTAGGTCAATGGAAAGACTGCGTCTCTATAGGTCATCGAGAATAGATTTCACTTTTCAGATATCTAGAATTGTTAGGAGATAGCGATTTTTGTTATATAATCATTATGCTTAGAGTTGAGAACTTGCCACTCAGAGGTACGACAGGGGAAGGTATGAAAATATTTGTTATAAAGAAAGATTGTGTCAAATTTGTACTGTTAAAATCGAAAATAAATTCCATTTTATTACATCTTGTCCACTGTATGGAGAATTACGAAGAAAATATTTACCCGCCTTTGTATATAAGAATCCACCTTTTGAAAAATTTAGATCTTGTATACAAACCGATGCTAGAAACATTCTGATGACTAATTTTGCAATGTTTACTATAAAAGCCTTAAAGAGTAGAAACCGTTGCATCATCAACTCCAGATACATAGACACTTGATCAAAATATCACAAAATATCTGTTTAGCCCCATGCTGGCGTTAGGGCTCTCTTTAATCTATAATGTGCGATTACTGTATACGATACATTTGTATTTCACCCAAATAGGACCAATATATAATAAATTATTACCTGGCTGTATATATTTCCAATTGATACGGTGTTTTTCTTTTTCTGTTACATACTCAAACAGCTTTTTGTACCGCATGATGTATGGATAAGTACCATGGGCCTGTGACCTGTATCACAAGCACTATATATATATATATATATATATATATATATATATATATATATATATATATATATATATATATATATATATATCTGTGTGTGTGTCTGTGTGATTTATCCGAGAACATAACTTTTAACAAATTATATAAATTTATGCGAAAGCCCGTTAGTGCCAAGTGGAAAAACTATTCCCGACCAGATTACAACTCATTTAACGGGTTTGTAGCTATCTCAAAGAACAAAGCTTGGGTTTAAAGGAGTTGAAGTCTTATTTGATGGAGGTTGTTTACACATCTGAAGCAGTTTAGTTTTCATTTAAGAGTTGGTTGGTTGGTTGGTTGGTTGAATTTTAAAGGCGCACCAGCACTATGAGGCTATTTAGCCCCATACAAAAGGTTATATCTTTCCTCATTTAAAAGTGGTAAAAGGTTTCGTATCGACCAGCGATACGAAACCAAACAGTTGAAAGTAAAACGATAAAATGGTAACGGTGATAAATAAATAAAGAAATAAAGAGTAAATAACACGCATTAAAGATAAGAAACCTCTCATTTGGAAAAGTTTAAAAACAGGTTTCAACAACTTCAGACTCTTTTCAATCGAACTGGTAACTTATTTTAATAAGTTTTAATAGTGTAAGCTAGTTGCAAATTAGTCTGAGCAAAAAACTAGTTTAATGGATTCATATCTCATAACACGGTTTTAGTTGCTGACACATTTTATCACCTTTTAGTTTCGTATAAACTAGTGTACAACTCACGATTAACGTGTTTATGGCGCGTTTGAAAGAAATAAAATCTTGCTTCAATAATGTAACCTTAAAACGAGTTTTAAAGACACTGAAAAAAACCTGAAACTTTTTAAGCGGACTGCATAATCGTTAGGATGAGCAACTCGTTTAAGTGAGACTTAAATTTGTTCAAAGGAATTTGCAAACTCGTCCAAACGATTTGGAATCTGAACTCTATGTAAAAAATTTTGTAAGTCGTTCAAGCGAGATTAAGCTCATTCAAACGAGTTTCTTTCAAAACTCTTTCAAATGAGTTAAAACTCAATAAACGAGCTTAAAAGTCAAAACACTTTTATTTCAAAGATGTTATTTACCCATACCAAAAAAGTTCTAAGCTCTGAGAAAAGAGTTGCTTATGCATTAAAATGCAATTTAAACTCGTTGAAACTACTGTAGAAACTCGTTGAAAATTTGCGTGTTTTAACTCTTTTATAAGATCTGAAATTAAATATCGCCTCAATGAGTTATTTGTCTTTTAATTATTAATTTTCCATGCAGTACAAGAGAAATTATTATTAGATGAATTCGGCACAGTACTTTAGATTTAGTTTTCCATAAATCGTATATAGGAAATGTTTGTTGGTCATCTCAAAAGCATGTTAAATCTTCAGGCAGATAATGTTCGTTTTTTGGTCAAAATTCTTTTTAGTCCAACTGGCGAAAAATAAGAATAACTATTTAATTAAAAAATTGCGACTTATTTTACGTTTAGGTGAATTTAGTTCATCTTAAAGCAATATAGCACCAGTGATTTGTTTAAATTGTTCTCTCTTTGCAAATGGTCGACGTAACTGGACCTTGCTAGACTAAACAGATCAAATACTCCACCAGGCAGCAAGAATGTCTTATTATCTTCAGGAAATAGCAACAGCTTTCCGGTTCTCTTATGCTATCAACAAAACTTGTTCGTTTTATTCTCCGGTATGCGCATGAACCATGGTCAATAAATATCGCCACTTTCAAGTGCTTGATGCGACTGCTGTTTCTGATTCTGCTGCTGCTGATGCTGACGACGACAATGACAATATCGACAATATTAATATCTTGGGTCAGTATGAGATAACAATGTTTACTTCTTTCCTTTTTATTGTTTAGTTGAGAGCAGTTACGCAGATATATAATATGTATTAATTATTGTGCTAACACCATTTTTATCATTGTTTTGAAGGCATACCTTCTCGGAATATAAACAGAACATTAGTTAATGTTTCAACCAACAATACATTCTTTGTAACTCGATATGCATGTATTTCATACGCGTTCAGTAGTTTTTGTACTTTACTGGGTAAATAAGGATAGGCACACAAAACAATCTTATGTTATTGGTCAGTGAGTAACTTCATATCGGATGTAAATTCGGGTTAGGCTGCATGAAGACCTTATCAGACATTACTTGTGAAGTGCCAGTCCGATGTTTTCCATCAGTATCAATACGTAACTTCATACCGGATGTTAAGTCGGGTTAGGCTGCATGAAAACATTATCAGACATTACTTGTGAAGTGCCAGTCCGATGTTTTTCATCAGTATCAATACGTACTGTACTTACGCGAACTTGTCAAAATGTTGGGTAATATTACTGTTTTACTCTAAAATTCATATTTTTTTTCGGCTTCAATTATGGGATTTGCATACAACCTGCTTTGCTCTCTGATATCTATCTTTTTAGTGTAGATTTACTGTTTTCGATGTTGAGGAATAAATCACAGAGAGACAACGACGGCTCTATCAATTATTTATTTGCCTGATGTTACAATCATGGTTACATCAGTTTAGTGAAAATGAAGTAGTGGTACATTTGGTTATGTACTACATTAGTACGTATGTACCAGAGTATTTCATAAAGAATATAAACGAATGCAACGTATCACGATCTTCAAGCCCCAATGTCGTCGTTAGTGCAAATCAGCGTGTATGTCGAATCATCTGGGTTTGTCTTCTGATTAGTTCGCCCTATAAGGTATTTTCCAGCGACCCAGCTGATCCCCAATATCAAGCGCGGTCTTATTTTTATCTAATGCACACTTTTTTTTCTCAGTTTCACTTAAAAAAGCGGGCCTGCCTATTTTCATTCCCTCTCGAATCAATTTGTGGGCCACGTGAGAATGTTGTTGTTATTAGATTAGTCACTAACGGAATTTGTTGAATGTATCACATCACTACTTTTGGAGCACTCCCGAAAAAGAACGGAATTACGAGCGACTTTGGTGACTGAATTAGGGGGTGGCACCACCTCTCAATTCTGAATTTGAGTATTTCAACGTTGTTTGAACCTAACACCTTGATTATTTCAAAGAACGGTTTATGTCAGATAGCTTTTTTTTTAAAAACAAATCACGTCCTTCCTTCCAAACTTTAGTTAGATTGGAAGAACGTTTAAATTATGAAATACGGCGGCATTGGGGCTTTAAGTACGTATTCCAAATATGGCATATTCAGATTTACAACACTCCTGGTACAGCCTGATTTGAGTCCTATTTTTAAAAAGAATATTTGCATTTTTAAGATCTTCGCTTTGAAGAGACCTACATAATTTAAAAATAAATGTTATCAAAATATCATATTTAAGTTCTTTTCTCCTTTGCTAAGCCACTAATGATCGAATAGGTAATGCATACCAATAGTGGTCTTCTTTAAGCTAATAATAGCGTTGCCTCTTGTCCTTGTGATTGTTCTGTTCAGAAAATCCATAGGTGATTTCTTAGTCATCGTTGCTCCCTAACTGACATTAAGAATTGTGGATATGTTTATGAGGTACACGTGAACATTTTGCAGATAATTTGATTTTGAGATCTGAAATCGCTCTTTCTTGGAATGTAATGTTATTTTATACGAAACGGTATGAGTAGTAATAGGGGTTACCGTAGCGTCAATGGGAATTAGCATTACAGACCCCCCCCCCCGGGCCTGTATAGCGTCAAGAAATAAAAGCACACCCTGGGCCTGTATAGCGTCAATGGAAATTGGGTAGAGTGACTAGCACACCCTGGGCCTGTATAGCGTCAATGGAAATTTTGTAGAGCGGCGACTAGTATACTGTGGGTCTGTATAGCGATAAGCGACAGGTGGCATGACGTCACACTGGTAACAATGTAGCAAAAAGAGAAGTACTGTGACGTCAGGCTACCTGAGAGAGGGCTATAGACAAACACGAATCAAGAGCGTTCGTGTTTTTAGTAGAGGAAGGGTTTTATATATATCGTTTAGGGTGGAGACCAAATGAAAATTAAGATCTTTTCGAGGCATTGGAAGTGGCCCTGAAAAGGGTCTTTGGGTTCTTCTTCTTTTATCTTCTCCAGTTCTTCCACCAGTTCCTGACTTTCCCAATAATTCCTTTCTTCTTTCTCTTTTCTTCTTCGGGCATCCAGTCAGGATGTCCGAGAGCTCTGAATTTTTGTTGGATTTTCATCCAGTTCTGATTTAGTTTCTCAAACTCTTCTTTCTTTTTTTGGTTTTCTTTGTCCTTTCTTTCTTTCTTCCACGTTTCCTTGATCTTTTCCACTTCTTCTTTCAGTACTTTTCTCATTAGGTCTTCCGCTTTCTTGATATTGTCTAAGCCCTTTTTGACAAAAGGCCATTCTGTTAAAGAGAAGATACCTTCCAAACAAGATTCCAATTCAACGACAGTATCCAAAATCTCCTTCAAGGTTCCTACTCTCACATATTTCGGATAGTTGAAACCTCTCAACTTATCTGCTTCTTCCATTATTATCATTTGCAAATGATAACTTGCTGCTTTGAGTCTCGCCATAAAGTCTAGGCTAACTTGAAACCTTCACTCCTTTTGAAGTTTTTCCACTACATAGACTCCATCTACCATCCAGCACCAACTATCTCTTAACTTGTTGATTAAATCCATTTTCTGTTCCTTTTTATTCTGTGTAGAATGGCGCGAATGACGAACGCTATGCTTTTATATACTTCAAGCACGGACGTGAAGGAAAACATGCCTTACACTCACTTCACATATGATATACTATCCTCACTAACGAACGAGCAAGCATAAAACACACAAATATACCATCCACACAATCGGGATGAGAAAAAAACACACAATATACTATCCACACCAATGAACGAGCAAGCATAAAACACACACAATATACTATCCTCACCAACGAACGAGCAAGCATAAAACACACAAACATACCATCCACACAATCGGGATGAGAAAAAAACATATTATATACTATCCACACCAATGAACGAGCAAGCATAAAAAACACACAATATACTATCCTCACTAACGAACGAGCAAGCATAAAACACACAATATACTATCCACACCAATGAACGAGCAAGCATAAAACACACAAATATACCATTCACACAATCGGGATGAGAAAAAAACATATTATATACTATCCACACCAACGAACGAGCAAGCATAAAACACGCAATATACTATCCACACCAATGAACGAGCAAGCATAAAACACACAAATATACCATTCACACAATCGGGATGAGAAAAAAACATATTATATACTATCCACACCAACGAACGAGCAAGCATAAAACACACACAATATACTATCCTCACCAACGAACGAGCAAGCATAAAACACACACAATATACTATCCTCACCAACGAACGAGCAAGCATAAAATACACAAATATACTATCCTCACCAACGAACGTGCATGCTAACACACACACACACACACACACACACACACACACACACACACACACACACACACACACACACACACACACACACACACACACACACACACACACACATACACATCAGTAAAGAGTGAGTGTTTATAGTCACACTACACTACATTCACACGAATTGGCAAATTGAATAAGTTCTCTTTTCTAGAGATCTGGTTAGCCCTGAAAAGGGCTGTTTTTTAGAACTGCAAATGCACCTGGTTAATGATGACATCTCCCAGGGCGGGCACCACCCACGCATCGCCGGCTCCAGTCCTGCTCCCAATTGATGCGTGTGGTTGGGAGCGCAGAGGGAGGTTGATTGGCTTCACTATCCCACTCCTCAGTTTGAGGGATAGTGAACACTTGTTCCCTTCTTCTTCTATTCAACACCCTGGGATGCTGACGCCGATGCTCCCACTCTTGCCTCTGTCTTTCCAATTCCTCATCCCAGTTTTCTGTCTGGAGGACAGCGGCTCTTGGTACTGGTGGTACTGGCGGCAGAGGTTGTGGCTGTCTTTGTTGTGGTGCTGCTACTGCCTGTGGAGGCGTCCTCACTTCAGACTTGACCTCACACAGAGGTCTTAGCATGAGGTGAGGTAGGATCCCTCTCATCTCCTCTTCTTTCTTTTTCTTCTCCTCCTCTTCAAGCCTGGCTTCTTCGGCTAAAGCCTCCATAGCCAGCTCATCTAGCAACCGCCTGCCATACTCCAGGTGCATTTGGAGCTCCAATAGCTTGCTTATTCTGTTATTCATTTTAATATTGACTGGTCAACGTGGGTAGCCAGACTGACGTGCTCTTGGCTTTATATCCCTGTAGCACGGACGTGAAGGTAAACATTCCCTAGCACTCAAATTTACCATCACATGTAACGCGCGGATTTAAAAGAAGCACTCACGTTGACTTTTTTACTTTTTACTTACAAACACAGACAGACACGATTGGACAAGACAGAGAAACGAAGTGCTTATAGGCACACTTCTATTTTTTTTTTAAACATACAAACACACAAATATTTTGTTTTACTGACAAAAGAAACGAAGTGCTTAAAGACACACTTCTATTTTCTAATTACAAATTTTGGCAAATTGAATGAGTATGTCTTTTCGAGAGTATTGGGTAGCCCTGAAAAGGGCTGGGTTTTTTTTTTTTGTTCACGGAAGTAATGGCAATCTTTTTACTGTCTAAGATTGCGTCCCCGGCTGGCAGTAGGCTTTCCTATTGGATACGGTCTGCTTCTGCGAAAAGAGAAAGAGAATTCTTTGGTGTCTACTCGACAGTCCACAAAACCTCTGTCTGGTTCTTGCTGCTGCTGCTGCTGCTGCTGCTGTTGTTGTTGTTGTTGTTCTCTCTGCTTCTTCTGAAGTCTGTATTTCTCAGTCCATTCTTTTTGTTCTTTTTTAATTTCCTCTCTAAACATCTCTTCTATCAGACCTTGGACTGTGGAGAGCATCCTAACATTCTCTATTTCTTCAGGCTTCGGTATCAGGTTTAGCCTGACACGATGTAAATTGACGTAAGCTTCGTTCAGCTGGGCGAGTCTGGAAGGCATCTTCATAAGTTGACGAGTCAACGGTGAATGGTCAGACTGGAGACCCACCCGCTTTATATGGTTCAAACGCGGACGCAATAGAAAACATCCCTACTCGGTTTTAGTGTCGGAACGCTATGATAGCGAATGTCATGATGAGGGATAGAAAGAAGTCAAAGAGCATATATTCACAGTGTTTTTTTGAAAACAAACGACAGACACATTTTTTTTCAAAACACAACATTTTTATTCAAGTAACAAGTAACAAGTCATAAGTCACAAGTAACAAGTAACATCAAA
>JAECUM010020090.1:0-36512 GCA_016617855.1 Megalonaias nervosa
ATTGTCTCTCGAGTCAGCTACCTTTCGCTTGTCCAGAAAAAAAAAATGGGAGGGGAAAGGGTTCTATTTTTATTTGAAAGTCCGTGCTTTGGTTTTCTGTTCGCTAGTTGGTTGGTGTTGGTTCGACTTTCGTTGGTTGCAGTAGTACCCTTCCTCTCTTCTGTGTTCTCCTTTTCCCTCCTCTTGCTTTCTTCCTCCTCCATCGTCTATCCCCTTACTAATTTCTTTCTCGTAATTTTGAAGAAAAAATATTGTGTTTCTTTGATGGTGTGTTAAAACAGTGAAGGCTCATGCAAGACGGGGTTGAGGAGTAGAGAGAAAATATAGTAATATTTTTTTTGGAAAGGATATATATATATATATATATATATATATATATATATATATATATATATATATATATATATATATATATATAAATGGGTAGAGGCACATGCGTGGGTAGTAGGATAAGTAGATAGTTCTATGCATAAAAAGGAAGTGTGTGTAAGTTTTGTTGTGCGTGCTGAGACAGACGCCCCTGCTGAGTAATCAGGCACTTGTAAGGGATATCAAGGAGATCTATCCTATGGTTAGGTTTTATATTGTATGTAGGTGGACTTTTAGTTCCGGTTGTACTATGGGATTTGAGATGAGGAAAGGGCTCCAGCCCGCGCATAGGCTGGTACATACCCCTAGGTGGGTTGTAAACCGAAGCCCCCACCCCATCTCACATCCCCTAGTTTTTTTTTCTATTTATTTCTCTTTAGTGTTAGTTAGTTTCTGTTTAGCTTCATGCGGGTGGGTGAGAGGTAGGTAGGATTTATGGGGGTTAGGTGGTGAAGGAATTGTTAAGGTTTGCTCTTTGTTTAGTAGTCCTCCCTTGTGTTTATATGTTGCTGTATTTATTGACTTGCTTTAAATATTGTATTATGTTTCTGTATGTGGCATCGATGTTTGTTTTCCTTTTCGTGTCAAGTAGTTCGGGGTATGTTGCTGGAGATCCGATCCTCTTCTGATATTCCCTGAAGTCATTTCGTTGATTGTGGTATCTGGGGCAGGTGTTGAAGACATGGTCCAGCGTTTCTGGTTCAGGGCAATGGTGGCAGTTGATGGTTTGGTTTAGTTGGTCTTTAAGATGTCTTCCAAAGCTGCTTCTTAGTAGTGTTTTTGCTGTCCTTATCCTGTTGATAATTTTGAGATCGGCAAGTTCCATATTTTTGGGCGATTTGATGTTTCTGGCTACCTCTTGTTGAAGTTGGAATAGGTGTCTGCCCGTGTTAGTGTTGTTCCATTGCTGTTGCCATTTGTAATTTATTTTCTGTCTTGCCTGGCTGTATAGTTCATGGACGCCATAGGTGAGTGGGTGTATTGTGTTGTTCATGAGGTTTTGTTTCGCTGCAAGATCCGCCTTGTCAATTCCGGTGAGGTTGATGTGTGATGGCACCCATAAATATTCAGTGTTGTGTTGTTTTTCTTCAAGTTCCCGTATGATTGCCATGGTTTCCTCTACATATTGCCTCTGCTTCTTGATGTGCCAGATTCGATTGATTTAAGGACGCTTAAAGAGTCGGTTATGATGACATGGTGGTTGTGGTTTTGTGTCTTTATCCATTTTATTGCTTCCTTGATTGCCCAAAATTCTGCTGTTAAGATGGAGCAGCATTCCGGTAGGCGAGCGCCGAATTGGAAATGTTGCTGTGGTGCAACCATGGCTGCTGTAGTTCTGTTTAGGTCTTTGGACTTGGATCCGTCGGTGTATATTTTGATATATCCTTTGTATGTTTCCTCCATTACTTTGTGTATGTTGGTTAGGATTTTCCAGGGATTTTCTTGTTTGTTTCCGAAGGTCTGAGCAATGAGGTTTATTTAGGTGCGTTGTTTCTCCACGGGGCGGGGTCACAGCTTTTGTATTGTTCAGCTTGTAGATCCGTTATCTCAAGTTCTTCGCGGAGTGTATGTAACCGTTTACATGCTGCAGGTTTTGGGACAAGTTTAGCACTTAAGGGGGTTCTGCATTCTTGTATCGTTGATTTGGTCGGGTTGGTATCCTCATGTATAGAGTTTCTGATGGCATAGCGCAGTATATGTTCTTCTCTTCTTAGTTGCAGTGGCAAATCTCTGGTTAATATCTGTAGTTCTTCCGTAGTGATGTTAGGTAGAGTACCTGTGCATAGTCAAAGGGCTTTGTGTTGGAGGGAGTTTAGTTGGTGTAGAAGGGTGTTGTTTGCCGATGCATATACTTGGCATCCGTAGTCCAGTTTAACTCTGATTAGTGATCTGTATAGCATAAGTACGTGTGCTGGTCAGCTCCCCAGGTTGTTCCTTTAATATGTTTTAGGAGATTGATGTCTCGTTGGCAGGTTTAAATTAATGCTGCTATGTGATGTTTCCAGCTGAGGGTTTCATCTAGTAGCATGCCCAGGAAATATGTTTGTTTGACGAATTGCACAGGTGCTCCTTGAAGGTAGAGTTTAGGTATGTAGGTTTCCGTTTGGTGGTACGAAAGAAGAGCATTATTTCTGTTTTGGTGTTTGAGATTTTAAATCCCCAGTTGTCCGCCCATTTGGAAATAGCGTCTAGGTTCTGTTGTATCTTTCTGATGTGTGCTTGGCTATTGGGATTTCCCGCTTTCCAAATTCCGCTGTCGTCTGCAAATTGTGATAAACTGGTGGTGTTGCTAATATAGTCGCCAAGATTGTTGACCATGATGTTGAATAATGTTGGACTTATTACCCTTCCTTGTGGAGTTCCATTGTCTAGGGTGTAAGTGTTGGAGAGTGTGTCTCCTACTCTGGTTTTAATTTGCCTCTCTGTGAGAAAGTTTGAGATCCATTGATGCATCCGTCCTGTGATGCCGTATTGATTGAGCTTGGAGATAAATCCTTTGGTCCAAACTAGGTCGAAGGAGGCTTTTTCGAGGTCTAGGAATATTGCTATTAGATGTCTATTTCTTTTGTGTTTGGTGTTGAATGCAAGTTTGATGTTAGCTTCCAGTCGAATTAGTTGATCAATGGTGGAGCGTTTAGTCCTGAATCCACTTTGGTTCTTTGAGAGTAAATGGTTTTGGTCCAAGTGATGTCTTAGTCGGTTGTTGATCATGGCCTCCATAATGTTGCATTTGGTATTTGTAGTGAAATAGGTCTGTAAGAAGTCACATTTATGGGTCTTTTCCGGGTTTGGGAATAGCTGTGACTATTGCTTGTTTCCAAGATGTTGGTATGTTGCCTGTTTTCCATATCATTTGATTAAGTCAAGTATGATTTCTTGCATTTTTTGCGGAAGGTGCTTATTGATGTCGTAGCCTAGGTTGTCCTCTCCTGGTGATGTGGATTTTTTGTTTGTTAGGGCTTTTCTCCATTCCTGTAGTTGTTTGAAGCTATCATTTAGTGGTGAGTCATTGGTGATTTGTTTCGAAGTTTGATCCTGGAACAGGTGTGGAAATTCTTCTTCTAGTGCTTGTCGTTGGGTCATGAATGTTTGTGTGTGGTTATTGTTGCTGCTGGAGTGTGCGAAGTGTTGTGCTAGTTGTTCTGCTTTATCCCTGTTTGTTTCTGCTCCTGCTAGTTTTGGTGTTGTTTTTGGGACTTTTCCTCTCATGGCTTTGATTTTGGCCCATACTTCTTTTGAATTGATTTTGTGAGTAAGGGTGGAGCAGTAGGCCTTCCATTAGTTGTTTTTCCTTCCTTTATTACTGTCCTTGCGTTGGCTTCTTTCTGCTTGTAGTTGATTAAATCAGAGGCTAACTTCGTGTGCTTGAAGCGATTAAGGGCTGTCTTTTCTCTTTGATTGCAATTCGACAGTTATCTGTCCACCATGGTATGGTAGTTTTTTTTTTTTTAGCTTTTCCGCTTGATTTTGGAATACTTGCTTGTGCTGCTGTATTTAATGCTTGGATAATGTTATTGTAGTATTTGTTAGTATCGTTGTTTTGTAGATCTTGCAGCTGCACTTTCCTCAGGATTTCTTGAAAGAGGTCCCAGTCGGCCTTACCTTTTATCCATCTCGGTGTATTGCGTTGTTGTTACTTTGGGTTTTATAAGTATAATGTTATACATATCGGGAAGTGGTCACGTCCTAGTGTGCTTTGTTGTAGTACTTACCAGTACGTGATCTGTGCAAGAGTTGGTGTTGCCGAGAATTTCCCTGTGGCTGGGTCGATCCTAGTAGGTGTCCCAGTGTTTAGCATTATTAGTTGGGTATCCCTGATGTATTTTTCAATGTGTTTGCCTCTTTGTCTGTGTGGTTACTACCCCATTCGGTGTTGTGCACATTGAAGTCTCCGCAGATGATGCTGTTGTTACTTTTGTCCTTAAGTATTTCTCTGTAGTTTTAGATGGGGTTTGTTTTGGTGATGTCTGGGTCATGGATTTTGTATATGGTGATTCTTTTTGGAATTGCTTGATGTTCGATGAGGTTATCTGGTAGGTCCACGTTGGTATCTATTTCTGTTACGACAGTGATGGAGTTATAAATATAAATAGCTAGTCCTCCTTCTTTTTTCCCGTTACTTCTGTGCTTATGGAAGTTAACATCGTATTCCCTTATTTTTGGTGTTTTTGTTTTCGCTTCTGATATGAGAGTTTCCTGTAGGCAGAGAATATCAGGTTTGTTGGAGGCAGTGTTTAAAGCTGACAGCAGTTCTCCATGATTTGGAAATAGTCCTCTGCAGTTCCATTTCCATATGATGAATTTATTTGTGGAATATGTATAGTTGGTATGATTTGTATTGTTGTCACTATCCATTATAGTAGTACTTGGATGTTTATGTGTTCAATTGTAACGTTGGTGCAGGATTATTTTCTCATGGGGAAGATTTTTTCTAGTAGTTTGTAGAGCAAGTTGGAAAAGTCTTCTCTTTTTACGAGGTTATGGTGTGTATTTTGTTTTATTCCATTTCTGAGTTCTGTTATATAATGGGTAATTGTTGTAGGGTTGAGGTACTTGTCGTCAGATGCTGTGTTGCTTTCTTTTCCTGTGGGTCGTTGTGTATTGTTACGGTTACTGTTGTTTTCCTTGTAATACAATTGATTTGGTTCCTGCCGCTGGCTAGTGCGGTTGGGTTCATTATGAGGCTTCTGTTTGTCTTGTCCGGTAAGTGGTGGTATTGGTGGTCGTGCGGTTGTTGTCGTGGTATGCTGTTTCATTCTTATGTTGGTTGGTGGCGTTGGGGTCGGGTGATACTTACTTTGGGTCCTGGTAGCTTAGTTGCAGTTGTTTGGGTTGGTACAGTTGTGCTCGTGGGTTTCAGTGTTGTTGGTGTTTGACTTCGTTTTAATTGGTTGATGTATTCTTTTTTAGCTTGACGATACATGATTTGTTTATTATTCATAAGATGAACAATTTCTCTCTCCATTATAGTGTAGAGACATTCTGCAGAATGTGGACTGTGTTGTCCTTGACAGTTAGCGCATTTGATAATTCTTGCCGTACAGTGTCCCCTGTGGTTATCCCCACATTGGCAACATCTGGTGTGGGAGCGACATCTTGTGGTAAAGTGTCCCAATCGTTGGCAATTACTGCAGAAACGGGGCTTGTTGTTGTATTTCTGCAGCTGGATTGCTTTCCCTTGTGGTCCTAGTTGAACTGTTAGAAGTGGTGGTGTGGTGAATTCAATTAGTACTGTGTTTGTTTCTTTTCCTTGTCTTTTTTTAAGCTTCATGATTCGTCCATGCTTTATGTTGTTGTACTGTAGGTCGGATTTTATGTCAGTTGTTGTTTGTTTGTGCATGTTTGCCTGTTAGTTTTAGAATAGCCTTAAAAGCAATGGTTGGTGTGTCATTGGTTTTCCTTGCGTTGGTGTTTTTGTTGTGGTGGTAGTGTTTGTTCTTGTGCTGGTGGTTGTCGATGAGCTCTGGGTCTGTCTTTTATATGTTGCTCTGTGTCTTCTGACTATGACTTTAATGCCTGCGATTATATCTATCTCCAGGTATTTGGCAAGTTGTGTTGCTGTGCTGCACCAAATAATGATATAGTTTGCCTGTGGTATGATAATTCTAAACATGCCATTATGGTGTTGCAGGAGTGTTGTTGCCAGACTTTTGGTGCTGATTCTGTATAGTTTTTGACAATAGCTGCTGATGAAAATAGATGTAGTGGGTGGTAGTCATATTTTCTTTGATTTGAATATGTCTGGCGTTGTGGATCTTCTGTTTTGGTTGTGGGGGTTTTATCCGTTGATGTTATCTTGTTGTCCTTGTTGGTAATGTTGGTTTTGCTTCTGTACTCCATGTTATTTTTGTTAGTGTGTTGTTGTCTTCCATCGGTCCTATTAGTGTTGTTTGTTGTTTCTTTTTCGTTGGGCTTGACTGTTGTTTTGATGTTAGGTTTACCTTTCATTGGGTGCTTGCATTTCGCTGCTTGTGCTACTTGTTCATATTCGGGTCTATCATAGTAGGTGTTGGTTGTTGTTTGTTGTGTTTCCCAGTTGGTTTCTTGTAGGGCATCCTGAATTTCCTTCATTTCCCTCTCTGTTATGTGTTTTGATTGTCCAGCCTGTTGTCTATTGTGGATAGTGTACTTGGTTGCAGGTGCAGATTGTTGATGGCAGGGGGTTGGGGGTCCTGGTGTGTAGTTGTTGTCTTTGTTGTCTTTGGTGATGTTTTGTCTTTTTTGTTGCCCTCGGTTATGTTTGTTGGTATTAGTATGCTATCTCCTGTGTTTTCTTTTCTCATCTCTTCTGTAGGTGTTGTTGTTGGTTTGTTGTTAACTTCTTCGTTGGTTTCAATTATAGTTATAGTTTGATGTATTGGCATATTATCGGCTTTGTTGTCATTCTGTGTTTCCTCAGAGTTTGTTGTTGTTGTTGGTGTTGCTGCTGTTATGTCGCAGTCTTTTTCATTGTCTTCAGTTATAGTGGTAGATGGAGGTGTGTTGTCGTTGTTGTCATTCCTTGCTTCCTCAGAGTGTATTGTTGTTGTTGTTATGATGCAGTCTTTTTCATTGCCTTCAGTTATAGTGGCCGATGAAGGTGTGTTGTCGTTGTTGTCAGACCCCTCTCTGTATTGCTTGTTTTGTTGTGGGAATGTTGTAATTTGTTTGGGTGGTGGTCATTGTGTTGCTGTTAATTGTATCAAGGTTATTTTGGTCGTTTCCTTGTTCCTGGTTTATTGTTTCCATTTGGGTTGTATGTGTATGCATAGTGCTGTTTTTTTTGGCTGTTTTGAAGTTAATGGTGCCCTCCACCGTTTGTGGTGGTGTGAATTTCTTGGCGGTGGCTCTTGTGATTCTTCTTGTTGTGAGTTCCAGATCGCATGAATGGCACAAATGATGAAAGCTTCACTTTGTGTCGCAAGCATGGACGTGAAGGAATACATCTCCTCTCACCAACTACCGATATCACCTGCCATACAATCCACAGAGATAGTAGTGCTGACCTAAAATAACACACTAATACCAAACGTACACGTTCACACATACACACACAAACACACAAACACTATTTTTTACGAATAAGTGTGTTTTGTTAAGTAAACAACAAACACACACAAATGTATGCGCGCGCGCGCACACACACACACACACACACACACACACTATATTTGTGTTTAGGGATAAGTTTTTTTGTAAGGAAAAAACACACACAAACGTACGCGCGCATATATACACATACACACACAAACGTACGCGCGCACAGATACAAACACCCATAATTATATGATTGGCAACTTGATAAGTCTCTTTTTTTATAGATCTGGTTAGCCCTGAGAAGGGCTTTTTTTTCTAGCTCCAAATGCACCTGGTTAATGATGACACCTCCCAGGCTGGGTACCACACATTTATCGTCGACTGCAGTCATTGTTCCAACTGACAGTTGTAGTTGGGAGCGCAGAGGCCACTTGAGTGGCTTCAGAACCCCAATCTTCAGTTTGTGGGATTCTGAAGTCTCTCTCCCTTGTTATACTTTGTCCTGCCTGCAGGGCTTGCTGAGGTTCCCATTCTTGCCTCTGCTTCGCCAATTCTTCTTCCCAATTTTCGATTTGAGGGACCTAGGTTCTCGGTACCGGGTGTGGCTGTGGCTGACGTTGTTGTGGAGGTGATGGCGTCCTCACCTCAGGCTTGACCTCACACGTTTGCCTAAGTATGAGGTGAGGCATGAAGTGTCTTTTCTTTTCCTTCTCTTCTTTCTTCTTTTTTCCCTCCTCTTCCTCAAGTCTGACACTTTCTGCCATGGCCTCCATGGCCAGCTCATCCAGGAGTTGCCTGGAATACTCCAGGTGCATTTCAGTTATAACAATTTGCTGATTCTGCTCATCTTCTTTGAAGTTAATCAGTGAACGATGGATAGCCAGACTGACAAACGTAAAACTTTATATACTTCATACACAGACGTGAAGGAAAACATCCCCCTTACACGAAAACTAACAATACCTACACCATAACCAAAAACATGGAACGCGTGGACCTAAACAAATACTCACGTTCACGTTTTACATGCTAACACACTTTATTACCACTCATACATATAAAAAACACACAAACTATCTTACAAGCCAAGGAAATGAAGTATTTATAGGCACACTTCTATCCCATCACTTATAAACACATACAACACACTATCTTACAAGCCAGAAAAACGAAGTGTCTATAGGTACATTTTTTATTTTGTATCCTACAGACAAACACAAATACAGACAAATATTTTTGCAATAGAGTAGTTATGTCTTTTCTACATTGCTGAGGTAGCCCTGAAAAAGGCTGTTTTGTTTGGGGTTGTGGCAATCTCTTATCGTCTAGGATTGCGTCCCCGTCTGGCTGCAGGCTTTCCCACAGGATAGGGTCTGCATCTGCGGAAGGAGAAGAAGAACTCTTTCGTGTCCACCCGACAGTCCACAAAGCCTCTGTCTGGCTCCTGCTATTGCTACTGCTGCTGCTCTCTCTCTGCTTCTGAAGTCTATATTTCTCGGTCCACTCTTCTTGCTCCTTCTTGATTTCATCTCTGAAGACCTCTTCTAGCAGGTCTTAGGCCACTTTTAACATCCTGACGTTCTTTATCTCTTCAGGCTTGGATATCAAGGTTTTGCCTGACACGATGTAAATTCACGTGGGCTTCATTCAGTTTAGCTAAATTAGAAGTCATTTTCATAGGTTGACGAGTCAACAATGGATGGTCAGACTGGAGACCGCATCGCTTTATATGGCTCAAGTGCGGACGCGATAGGAAACATCCCTACGGTTTTGGGGTAGGAACGCTATTGCTCATCTCATGGTGAGGGATAGAGAGAAGTCAAAGAGCATGTATACTGATAAAAAGTTTTTTTTAAAACAAACCACCAACAACAATTTTTTGATAACATGTTTATTCAGTTAACAATTAACCAACACATAATATAACATCAACACATTTTTTCAAACAGCACATCTTTGACAAGGTTGACAACGTTGTGAAGTCAAGTTAGACTTCCACTGATGAAGGACATTTGGCCATTGATGAACAATTACGTTTCCAAGCTGAAGACAAGAGATATCCAAAATGGTCAAAAAACCATCGATCTACCTTTTCATCGTTTCTAGAAGAGTCAAGATCAAAATAAGTCACTAAATGTTCTAAGGGATATCCAAGATTGCTTTGATGAAGAAAATACACACAATATTGTCCATACTGCATGGAATCTGGGCCTTGTAATTTCACATTATTGAAGGGAGTCGTCTGGGCATTTCTTCTCATAAAGTCGATGATGTCGTCCTCCAAAGGAGGAAAGCCATACGAATCAAAACACTCCACACAGGTATCGTGGGGAAAGTAGAGGGCTACCCAGAGGTTTCCTGGGAGATGACTGTCGTCCGTGTTGATGACATAAGCTTGATGGTTTTTAATTTTTCGATGAGGACGTTCATCTTTAGCTCACACGACAGGATTCCAAGAAGCTGTGTAAGAAGTGTTTTTCAAAAGGTGATAAAGTTCCCAGGTATACATTTTAGTTTGTTTGTTCTTTTTTTGTCACAGGTAATGGTAAGTTATTAATACAATCCTGACTTTATGCTTGAAATTCTCTGTCAAGTAAACGTCTCTTCGCTTCGTCTCCGTACTCTTGGCCAAGAGAGATTAGATGCAATGGATCTCTAGAGCAGTCAGTGGAGGGGAGAAATGATCACGCAAATCTTTATACCACTGATGCAACACTGTTTCTTTCCAGATGAGACCCTAAGCGTCATCTAGATATTCGTCCAATTTTTCTGCCTGACCCATCGTCAAACTTTTATCGCGTTGAATTTGACATCCATAGCAATCTTTCTTGGTCAACCCTGTAATTGTTTTGGCAGGTGTTTGGCAAAACAGGAGACTAAATGTTGTTCTTGTTCTGGCCGTATGCACATTACCACCACGTCTTCTTCTTTGTATTTTTTGGTGGGTGGTTCTGCTTCCACGATATCGTCCCATTCCATTTCCAAAGATTCTTCAGCATTAAAAGAGGGATAAGAGTCTTCCATAGCTTCTAATAGTCTAGAATGACTGCTCTCAAACTGTTGATTTCTAGAGTGTTGTCGAATTCGGCATACAAGATGATCTTCACCGTCTCGGTTAGAGCTTCTGCAAACTGAAGTTCCACACGCAGTTGACCGGATTTTATAGGGTGGAATTGTCCCTCGTCCCTGCCTTGGTTTGGAGTGAAGTCAAAAGCCCACAAAGCGTAACCTCGTGCACAATAGTCATACGAAATTCCATGGCTGCTGATGGTTCCTAACTGTCCCGTGGCTTCGTACAGAGACAAGTACGATCTCAAATATTCCTTCTCTGTAAAGGGTCTGGTACACAAGGTTTTGCCATCGCGACTGCGATCTTGAACACTCAGTAGCGCTTAAACTGGAAAGGATTGGCAGTGACGGCTCCGTTGAGGGCTTCGTTGCTGACGATAAGAAAGATTAAACGTTTGGGTAACTGTCCTTGGAACAGATGATCTTCGATCTTGGATCGGAGTGCAGCGGCAATGGTGAAGGTTTTCACTTCCACGCGTCGCACTGGATACTTCGCGGTCGTTCTGCTCAAAGTATGGCTGATGTCGCTTCCCACTATAGGTAACACTTTCACGCGTCACATGTAGAGTCTGGCTCCTTGGATGATGGTTTTGTACTCGTTGGCATGGGCCATCAAATGGAATACGGTACTGCTGTGATTCAGTCTCAAGCGGATATTCAATCCGTTCAGCAAATACTTTTCTTCCAACCACATGTCCAAATGCAAACAATCCATCAGTTCTAAACTACGTCCTTGCAGGATTTTCTTTCGACGTTCGTTAAAACATACATTGTGAGGAACGTCAGCTGCTGTCACGGCTGTATCGTTAATCTTGTCCTCGCCCGCTGTGCCAGGTTTCCATACGACGCAAGCATCCAAATGAGAATTATTGGCATCTTTTCCGTACATCAAGAGATTTTCCAGGTACACTAGGTAAGGGTAAGTATCCATGCTGCTGCTGACTAGTTTGTTATTCAAGTACAAATCCATTTTGCTGAACAAGGAATGCATGAAATCGTTGACGGGAGCTACTCTATCTTCGGCTCCCGGAGCTGTGTCGCCCGTTTTGATCATTTTGACTTTCAGGTAGAAGTAACTGCTATTCAGATAGATGCAATCTTCTAGGTGTCCTTTGATTTCAAATTCGATGGGGCTGAAGTTGTCAAAAAGGAGGTAGGATGAAATTCTACCCAATGGGATTCTTGCATCGTCATCATAGTGGGTGGCATGGCAAACAGATCCAGTTCAGACTTGGAACAGTCGCAAGACTCTCCGTGCATCATTTTTTTCCTCTGTTATTTAGTAATCAAAAACGTCTAAATTTCGGACGATTCTTCTTTTATTGATCTTTCTAGCTCTGGGTGTGTGAACTCCTCTGGAGGGGTGTCCTCGTCGTCTCTCTCTACCTTATCCTTGCTGTGGTGTCAGGGAAGTAGGAATGCCTGCCTGGGCAGCGTCCGGGGCATTTATAGGAGTTTCTCGTCGGCACAAAATGTCTTTGCCAGTTTGAATCAGGACATTTTTGCTTCTTCGGGGATTTGTAGGTAAATGATGACATTTTGGAGAAATTCTTTGCTTTGTGTTAAAGTGGCATCTTACAAGGCGTGCAATCCTCGTGTCACCATCGGTTTCAAAACGGGGGCCACCAAACAAAACTCCGATTTCAACATATTTCCTAAACCATATCCTCGCAGGATACATGACATACAAATCGTTAGAGAATCGTTTTCGAAAATGGAGTTTCACTGTGACTTTCTCTTTGCTGAATGGAATATTTGGTCCCAGATCTCTTTTGTACCAATGTTGACACTGTCGAAATACAACTTACTGACGGGCAATGAGGATGTACAAATTTGCGGTGAACGTGATATGAGTTTCCACCTTCTTCGTCATTGGTAGTGGCAGAATCCACTTTGAAAGGAATGACACTCAGTAATGGTGCGGATGTGTGTCACACCACGTTGTACTCCACAACAGCAGAGTACACAAAGATCAAATTTAATCCTTGGTTCAGTTCTACAGGGTGTTACGTGACAAGGGCTCGTACACAGTAACAAAGAAAAGAGTGAAGCCAACAAGCTTTTTTTTAATTTAAACAGAATAATTTATTTTCCTAGAAAACACGGTAAAAATATCAAAAAGGACTTACATTTTGTGAATATAATCCAAATATTAATCCTGGAATTTAAAAATATAAGTCCTATCACTAAAAAGTTCTAATTGAATCCAAGTTAGAATCCCGACGACGTTCCAAGATGGAGGTTGATGACGACAGGCGAAGTCTTTGTACAAAAGTCAACAGTTACTCGTTGAATCACAGCTTATAATGTTCCAATTTAGAATTCCAGAATAAATTTCCAATAAATGTCTTTGTCCAAGAACTTTGATGAAGAAGAGTATTTTCCAGAGTGAATAAATTATTTTTAAAAAAACGGCAGCAACAAAAATACCTTTCTACCTGAAGGTACTATCTGCGACTGACTAAATCCACCGAGATATGAGTATTTAAAACTAACTAAAACGTCATTTCAGACCCACGTGATGGTTCACATGGTCAGTTAATCATCGAACAGCGCAATAAAACAAAATGCCATTTTACAGGTAGCCCTATCTAAGAATCAGGTTCTCACGCTGGAAATAAAAATAAAAAGAAAGGCTGTTTACAACATGGCTAACACGTGAGCCGAACATGACCTTGGTAATAGCCAATTGTTTTCATTCAATGTTTACAAACTTCTGAACCAAGATTAAGAACTAGATTAGCTAAAAATAAAAATGAAGCAAACATTTTGCGTTCTAACAGACTAAAAGAACAGAACTAAATTTACTGAGAAAAATGTCAAATCCAATAAAAATGTCATCCTTACAATAAAAAATAATGAAACAAAAATATAATAAAAGAATTTAAAATTAACACACAAGCAATTAAATTACATATACTTAGCAAGGGTAACGAAGAAACTTCGCAAAATTCAGGTTGTTTGTAAAGGATGGCATGAGTGGACCTATGACTATCTTGACGTCTCCACTCAAAATGTCAAATAATTCAAGACAAAATGTAATGGACAACGTTTTGTCACCCGAAAATTTCATCCGTAGGCGTCGAGCCACTTGATGATACTCGACGGTGACACTTCATTTCGTTTTGTATAAGGTTTTGCCAAACAGTGCATTGAATTTGGAAGCAATCGTGTCCACCAGATGTTGACCGCTAACAAAATAGTCTGCAGGAATTTTCAACATATAGATGTACCGTGGAGCATTGGGGGACACTCGTCGTTTCGTTGAGGCATCTACAGTTTCCTTTTCATTCAAGTATTGTTCCACTTGAATGTTCAGAACTTCGACCTCAAATGTATTTTGATTTCAGTGATGTTTTTGATTTGTGCATGGTCAATCATTTCGACCAAAGCCACCTCTCAATGGACTTCGTGATCCAATTGGATGACCTGGGTAATTTGGCCTTGAAACAGCAAAACGTATTGTGGGGAAACACATCCATGGAACTATCATGGGTAAAGTTAAGTAAAATTGGTTATTCATAATTCCAGAGCTCTGCTGTCCGAGGAGCCACTGGAGGTTAGAGGAGTGTCCAGAAGAGGGTTATTGTTGTTTTGGTGGTGACCGTTGGAAGGGTGGATGACGTTGGACGCTAGACTCCCGTTGTTACCGTTAGAGTATTTTAGGGAAGGATTGGGGAGAAGTTAACCGATGCAACTGTTCGGTAAAATGGTCCACAATTGTTTGTCTTCTTGTTGGAAACTCAAATTGGCAATGGCAGCACAGATGACACAATACACTACAAAGATTTTTGAGAAAAAGACGATTTGAGTTTAGCCACACGTTATCCGCACCATACCCAAAAGGGCTGCTTTTGTAGAGCTTGCAGAGAAGAACTCTGAGAAGGAGTGGTCACTGTGGTGGTTGAGGCTGTGTTGAAGGACATGATGGTGACTTCTTTTGTCGAAGCGTTGATCCAAGAGTCAAAACTCGGCGGAAATCCTTTCCAATGTACTTCGACTTCTTTGACATGATGTTTTCCCACTTTATGGGTTCTTCGATCGAGAATGCTTTCGATGTTGAATACTTCGTCTTCTATTTTGGTCACACGTTTTAACTCGGGCAAGTAAAAAGTTCCTTTTAACACTTTCTCGTTCATGTCTTCCAATTTATAGACAGTAGGATGACAGATACGCACTCTTCCAGTGACACAATACAATTCGGTGGTACAGCTGGGTCAGTAACCTTTGTCAAAAGCGCGTTTGGTTTTGCCAATGTGTACGCAATCTCCCGTCGTCAACACTCCACCTTTCATGGGGACAGCCACAGTCGGGGACGTACCAAACAGGCGCTCAAAGACGGTCACTTCGCTGTCAGGAGTCACTTCTTGGGGGGGGGGGGCATCCGATACTCCGATGGTAAGATTGGTTGTACGCTTTGACCAGGTGTGGTAAGACGTCGATGTACTTGAGAGTGTGTTGATGCGTAAAATATTTCCACATGCGGTTTTTCAAGGTGCGTTGAAAACGTTCCACGATGCTGGCTTCGGGTTCTGGATTCTCGATGGTGAAAAAATAAATGTCTCGTTTCTTTAATTCTTTTTGAAAAGCTTGGTTCAGAAATTCGGTGCCTTTTTGTTGGTTTGCCATCGAAGAGTGTGACGACCACTTTGTTTCAACACCAGTTTGAGGGATCGCACCAACTCAGTTATTGATTTAGAAGTCAATGTACGACACAGGCAAATTTGGAAAAGAGGTCGATGACACAAAACAAATATTTGTAGCCACGATTGTAGGTGGCCAAATGGGAGACATCACCAAAATCGGCTTGCTATTGATAATCGATACCCTCCACTCAGGTACGATTTCTGGAAAAATTTCGTCGAATGGGTTTGTGTAAGGAGTACGTGGCTTGTTCTTGTAACCATCGTTGCACTTGAGGTAAACAGACACTTTTCAATCAGGATTTGAAAGCACGATACAATTTCAGCAATCCTTCACATCCCACAGGATGGGCTGGATCGTAGTAAGTGTTGACTAACAAATGTCTCCATCAGGACTTTTTTTAAATATCTCACCCACTATTCACTGATGCTGCTCTGGCTGGAGTGAGGTGGTGGTTTGAAAACGGTTTTTCGTTTCCGACATGCCACGAGAATAGAAGTCGAGGGTAGTGGTGGTGATGGAGGTAATGGGATGGCTTTTGTCTTGCTTTCTTTTTTCATTTCTGGTTTCTCTTCTTTCTTTTTCATCTCTGTCGAAGGAGGTGTGGAGATCATCTTTTTAACTAAAGCTTTGTGTTCTTTTCGTTGGGGTGTGGGGGAACGGGTCAACAAGGACGCTGCAATCTTACTAGGGATGGAAGCCGCTGACGGTGTTTGAAAGACTTCTCGTACGACTTCTTCCTCTAGCATCCGTGTGGCTGCATCTATCTTGGTCACTGCGGGTGGTGGTGATGGACTTTTCATCAGGGTCTTAAAATCTTTCAGAGTCGGCCGAGCTGTTTCGTCTAAAGTTCTCTGGTGAAAGAGTTGAAGTATTGCGATTTTTCCGTTTCTGACAAATCGCTGCGATCCATCAACGATTGCAATTCGTATTGTAATTGGAACATCTCGGCCAGTTGAGAATCGGGACGTAAATGTGGAGTGCGTTGTTCATGCCAACGATGGAATTCCATCCATAGTTTGTACGGTACTAAAGTCAGTTTTCATCATTGAATCAGATTCCAAAGGTCACGTCTGACGTCTTTTGACCCCAGAGGTCTCTTTAATCTTCTTGGTCCTTTTAATCTTCGACCCACAGGTAAAACACCTCCCAGGAGTCCTTACAGCATGGATCCCGCTATTCCTTTGACAATGGATCCAATCAGGGGTAAAACTCCCCCGTGTTGCACCAACATCATTTTCTTTTGACGGATAGGTATTTTCTTTTGAACCATTGGGCAAAGAACGTGTCGATGTTTGGCGAAGCGTCCTTTCTAGTGTTTAGACAAAGGTATCGTTCCTTTCAAGACATTCAGACAGGACTCGCACACGGTATCGATGACGTCTTCGGAGGATGTTGGAATGAGTTGTTTTCACATGGGCGGAGGGGCTTTGGACAGAACGAACAACACGTCCGAATCTTTGGCTAAACGAGGAGGCAGTCCGTTCCTTTTCTTTACTTTTTTCCAAGAGAGTGGTGGTGGTGTGTACTTCTTTTAGGGGAAATCTTTTTTCTTGCAGGAGCAAACATATATTGAAATCATTCGCTGGACTCGCGCCCTCTTATCTTATGTTTTGGGGCGTATTTTTGGACTAGGTTTGGAAAACCAAACTCTTTCAACATATGACATACCATCGGAGCGCCAAATCCTCCACTTTGGTTGCTCCGCTTTTACTTTGGAGTATGGGGTCTTGTCCAGAGTAGACGTCTATGCTTGGCTAAGCTTTTTTTGTTCGGATGCGAGGTCAAACAACGAGACTGTTCTTTTCTATTTCCTTTTCCTTTTTGGCTTTTTGGACAAGAGAACGACGATGGTGATGGTGTGCTTTTCTTTTAGGTGACATCTTTGTTTGTTCCGGGACACAAAAGCAATGATACCCATCGTTTGCCCCAGGTCTTTTTTTATACTGGAATGCGTCGTCACTGACTGTCGGTTCGTCTATCATTTTCATAGCAATAACTCGACGTTGAAGGGTTTACAACGGACTACATCGGGTCATTTGTTTGCTTGGATAAATCTAGTAAACTCTGTAACATACCCAATCTCTCTTCGACTTTGATTTTAAGGGAGGGTACTTTGTTAGCAGCTGCCGCAGCAGCTAAAGAGGTGGAGGGTGTCACCGCTGGAGAAATTCCTGGAGACACGGGTTTCCATTTTTTCATCAAATTAAGAAAGACGCGAGTCAAATTGGGTTTGGCTGGCATCACAAGCAACGGAGAAGTGGAAGAACCTGAGGCTACTGGAGACACGGTCACCGTCGCTGCAGGTCGTGGTTTGGGAATGTAAGGTTGCGTCCTGGCTGAAATGCCTCTCTTGCGGGTGGATGCTGATTTCTGGTGTCTTTCTGGGGACTTTTCTTTTTCGGGGGCTGTGACCTGGTTTTGACACCACTGCTCTTTTTCTTCTTGGTACGTTTGTGTCGGGGAGTGGCTTTTTTCTTGGGGATCACTTTTGGGACATTGGGATCCCATTTTAAGGGGGAGCGAATGATGACACCTCCTATAGAACCGCTATATCCAGGTTTCAAAATGATTTGCATTTTGGTTTCAGAGCCGATGCGGAGATCTACCAGTTGCGTCAAGGCTACTTTGTTTCTGTCAAAAAAGCGTTTGGTTAGATGTGGAATGTGAATGATGCCTTGCAGTAATTGACTTGCTGTCACCGTAAACTTCTCTTAGTATGGCGTCTAAGTCATAAGCACGTATTGGTGGATTTTGTTCGCGACTGATGCAGTACAAGGCAAACATCAATTTGACGGGAAGATGAGACCGAAGAAATCATGTTGACGATGTGTGAGACCGACCAAAGTGTTCGAGGTTTTTATAGATTATTTTAAGTCGACGGGGACGCGTACACAACAGGCCCTCCGTCTTGGCACCATTGGTGAAACAGATGGTACGAAATCGCAAATAATCGGGGGTAGTTGGTTTTAAATCCACGAGTAAATAGACGTTAGGTGTTTGATTGGCACCGTCGTACGCATGTGTTAGCCAAGGAGTTCCTAACTGTTTGGCTAAGACTTGCACTTGCGATTTATCTCTAGGACTTTTAAACAAGGCCACGTAATGAGCATTGAGACTCATGGTACGATGGGCTTTACTTTGTTGAAACAAATTTTGGGTGATGTAAATGAGATTGGCATTAAGATGAAGCCCTTTGTGCGTAAACCACAGTTTAATTTCTTCCTCGTCTTCTCCCAACACGAAGATGACCAGATGAGTTTGACTGGGGTCAGACACGATCCCATCGTCTTCGCCAGGAATGCCTTCCACAAACACGATGGAATCGCCTTGACTTTCTCGCAGGAGGCTGTACGCCAATTGCCACTCTTTGTATCACCACACTATACGTTGAGGTGGATGATCGATCAAATGATTTTTATGTTCGATCACACGTTTGACAAATTCGGTTTTGCCTGAATCGCTCGGTCCAGCAATTAACATGTTAAAGGGATGGCGAAGATACAAGGCCTCCCAACTTGCACCATCGAACTTTTCGTCGATGACTTTGAAAGTGGTGGAAGAGGTGGAAGAGAGAGCAGAGGAAACCATAGTGAGGGAATGTCACTTTTGAAACGAAGACAGACAAGACAAGAGTTTTTATACTTTTTTCAGGACACGTTCATTTCATAACAATTTTAAGATTGAACACAAAAGACAAAAATACATAAAAGCCAAATGGTTAAGTACATTGATAAAACACACATCAAAATGATCAAAGTAGAATATAAGTAGAAAGAAAAGATGATGATCCTAAGCCAAAAGAGGATTCTAGACCAGAAACCCCCACCCCCTCCCAAATTGGAGAGGGGAAAGAGGTTCCCAGACCTCTAGATTTATTTCTATTTAAACAATAAACTATTATATAAAAATGTCTTATTACAAAGAGCCAATTAGTAGCGTCGGATTTAATCTAACAAACAGATTTTGTAAAAGATTTAATTCCATATATAAAAAAAAAATTAAATATAAAATATTATATAATATAATGCTAAAATTACGAGATCTTGCTAAAAAGGGTCTCATAAAAGTAGAAAAAGTTGCTACAGCATTTTCTGGCTATGATAACAGTTATAAATTTAATAATCAAAATGTTTTAGCAAATTTTACCTCCACAAATTTATCTCATCTTTTACAACCTGTTGTATCGAAACAACTTGCAGCTCACAAAAGTATTAAGCTAATAGTACAGTATCATTATTATTTTATCGAATTATTTGGAATAAATTTAGCTGTAGAACATTTGGTGATTATCATGATTTATATTTGAAAACAGATGTATTATTACTAGCAGATGTTTTCGAGAGTTTTCGCAAAGTTAGTCATGAACATTAATGGATTAGATCCTTGTTGGTATTATTCCGCTCCAGGACTATCTTGGGATGCTCTGCTAAAAACAAGTAAGATAGAATTGGATCTCTTGACAGATGTTGATATGTTTAATTTTATTGAAAAAGGTGTCAGAGGTGGAATTAGCGTTATAACAAAAAAGTATGCGGTAGCTAATAATAAATATCTGAAAAAGTATGATAGAAACCTTCCATCAAATTATATTATTTATCTAGACTGTGTCAATTTGTATGGATATGCAATGTCAGAGCCGATGCCGTGCAATGGATTTCATTGGATAACTCCAGATCAATTTCTTAAAGAAACTGAAAAAAGATTTAGCAAAAGATATTTCATATTTTGTTGAAGTTGATCTTGATTATCCTAGTTCGTTACATGATCATCATAACGACTACCCATTTTGTGCAGAATCTATGATAATCGATTACAGTTTACTATCACCTGAACAACCATCAGTGACAACAGCAAAAAATCCTATTGTTAATAAGCTAGTTCCAAATTTGTTAAATAAAAGAAATTACGTGATACATTACAAAAATTTAAAACAAGCAGTAGATGCAGGACTAATTCTGAGAAAAGTCCATCGGGTACTAAAATTTAATCAAATGCGGTGGATGTCAAATTATATTGATTTAAATACTAAGCGTCGTACTGTGGCTAAAACTGAATTTGAGAAAAACTCTTTCAAGTTAATGAACAATTCTGTATTCGGTGAGACGATGGAAAATGTTAAAAAGAGAGTCAGTATTGAAATAGTAAACGATATAAATCGCAGAAATAAATTAGTTAATGGTGATGGTTTTGTTAGTATGAAAATATTTAATGAAAATCTTGTTGCTATACAACGACGAAAAACAAATTTAAAGTTAAATAAACCAATTTTTGTTGGTGCAGCTGTACTTGATATATCAAAGTGGCTGATGTACGATTTTCACTATAATTTTACCAAACAACAGTGGCCAGATTCGGAGTTGCTATTTACTGATACAGACTCGCTAGTTTATGATATAAAATGTGAGGATGTAATCAGGATATTGATAAACACCGTGACTTATTTGAATTATCGGATTATCCTGCAAGTAGTGGATTTCAAGATGATGCAAATAAAAAAGTTATTGGCAAGATGAAAGATGAGTTTATGTTTGTGCCAGTTAAAGAATTTGTCGGATTAAGAAGTAAAATGTATGCCGTAATTTTAGATGATAATGAACTGACAAAAAAAGCAAAAGGTATTCCTCGTGGGTACGCAATAAAATGTATGAAATTTGATGACTTTAAAGCAGCACTAAACAGCTGCACTAATTTTATTAAAACAAATGTTATTAGAACAAATCATTACAAACTTGAAACAGATACGATTATAAAACGTGGACTAAGTAATTTTGATGATAAGAGATACTGTTTGGATGGAATTAATACACTAGCTATTGGGCATTATGCAAGTTATAATATATTTAATTAACTTTGTCTAATATTTAAAATAATGTTCAAAAATTTAAAATTAGTCGATGGAGTTAATAGCAAAATCAAAAGGATAATGGATAATGGCCAGCAATTATCATTTGAATTTAATGATGAAATTTCGGGTATTTGTTTTAGTAAATTTGATAGAATTAAACTCTCGCTTATCAAATCAGATCACAGTAAATATTTTGATTGTCTTGAAAATTTACGAGATGAGCTTATATTGAAATACAATAATCGTTTCAATCCGATCAGCCAGCAACAATACACAAAATTAATATTGACTTAGACCGGTCAAAAGTTTTTGTAAAATGTAGTATGTATCTTCTCAGTAAGATAGCAATGAAAGATTTATCTGAATCTCAATGAAAAGTAAGCGGAAAAATTAAATTTTATTTGTATAAGCATGACGATAAATTATTTCTGATATCAATAGTTGATACGTTAATTATTGGCGAAAAAATATAACTCTGTCTGTCTTTTTTGTGTTTCTTAAAGGGAGATAATACTGTCTTGCAGCTAGTGTAAATCGTCTGTGGTTATCGAACATAGTATATAATATTAGGTATACATACCCATCTGATGTAACAATTTTGCTTTGTGTCTTCATTAAATCGTTCAGTAACTGATAAAAATCATCTGGTATGAAACAATATAGTAATTTTAAATCCTTAGAATGAGAAGTATATGTTTCAATATAGCCTTATATGAAACAGGTGTTCTGTATTGATTTGTGTAAGGCTTGGCTAATGCAGAGCATTTATTGATTTCCAGACTGCAAAAGTCTGTCTGTCTGTAATGTATAAGCCGCTGTATTGTGCCAACATGGGATTTCGTTTTCCGTACATACTGCAATGTATTTTAACCAGCATAGAAATGTGTAAGATTGCAGATTTTGCGATTCATTTTATATTTTGATAATAATGTTTATTCAGAATCAGAAATGTAATGCTAATCACTTATAGACATTTCCCGTCTGATAACTTTATTATAATTTTTTTAAACATATATATAAGATGAGTCTGTGGTCTAGTGGTATCGTGGCTGACTCTCATACTCAAGGTCTTCCTCGCTGAGGAATTCCCGTAACAGACACAGTCGATGGTGTGGCGGTTCGATGCCATCTTCTTTTAATAATTGGGGTCCGGCAGCTTTCATCGAAATTCAAACAGAAAAAAATACACTCTCCCACCATGTCACCACGTGGTGGGTGCACTTTTCTACTCCCCGGGTTTGATTATGGGGGAGAGTGTGCAAAATCTGTTGAACGTAGAGAAGGCCCCCGTTTGTATATGCCGTACTTAATTAAGTTTATATGTTACTATGTTGTCCTTTGATAATACTATATGTGACTGTGCTGTCCTTAATTAAGTTTATATGTCACTGTGCTGTCCTTTGATAACACTATATGTGACTGTGCTGTCCTTAATTAAGTTTATAATTAAGATCATGTGTTGTGCAGTCCTTAATTAAGTTTATAATTAAGATTATGTGTTGTGCAGTCCTTAATTAAGGTTATAATTAAGGTTATGTGTTGTGCAGTCCTTATATACAATGCTGTCAATATGCTTGCTGTAAATATGCTATAATTATTTGTTGTGCCGTCTATAAGACAATTCTTCGCTGAGGAATATTATTCTTATTTTTATTGTTTTAGCTCGATAAATGATGACCAACTTTTTTAATACAATAACTTATTATATTAGGTGCTATCCTAGTATATCTCGAAGCTGACTTAATGGAATTAAATCTTTAAAAAAATCTGTTTGTTAGATTAAATCCGACGCTACTAATTAGCTCTTTGCAATAAGACAATTTTATATAATATTTTGTTGTTTAAATAGAAATAAATCTAGAGGTCTGGGAACCTCTTTCCCCCTGTCCAATTTGGGAGGGGGATGGAGGTCTCTGGTCTAGAATCCTCTTTTGGCTTAGGATCATCTTCTCTTACTACTATATAAACAAGTAACTGTACAACATTTTGGTGACGATGGTGTGGTGTCCTAGGGACACTAGGTAATGTTCTTAGATGCTCTACAGTTGGCACAGTCACACAGGGATCCTGCCTGAATGGCCTGTCGGGGATGTCGATGTCAATGATGGTCCTGTCCTGAATGGAGTGGTTTTCATTGGTGTCGGATTCTTCTTCTGACACTGTGGCTAACACAGGTTTAAAAGTTACTTTTTTCACTAAACGTTTGAATTTATGACCACAAATCTTGGGCATAGTTTGTCGCTTCTTTTGTCCAAAACTCGAAACCAAAACTTTTCCAGTCACATACATATTGCCAGTGAGGGTGTAAGTCACAAATTACACACACATCTTTGTAAACATCTTTAGTGACTAGAAGTTGACGAATCTTTTTTTCCGGTAGTGGTAGAGAAGCATCGAGATGAAAACGCAAGGAATGAGTCTCTTGTGGACATTGAAAGGTACAACCCTCATGTTTTTGGTTGAACTGTGAGGTACAGATAGTAAAGAGCCCACAAATAATCAGCTGATAAACGAAATCAAAGAAAGGAAGTCACTAAGACACACACCACACGACGACCCAAATTCGTTGGATACAGTTCTCTTAAGAAGTGTTGGTAATCCGCCACAGTCTGAATAGTGTCATTAATTTTCTTCCATGGCAATTGTTGTATCACGAATGATAACGGCCGTGGCATAGTAGCAAGATTTTATACCCTCTTTTGCCGGAGGTAATAAGTGTACTTTTTACACAGAACTGATCGTACTCCCTCGGCGTATCCAAATAGTTTAGTCAATAGCTCACACACTACACACCGCACAGAATTTTCCTCTACAGACAAAATTTGATAGCGTAAAAGAGTTTGGTAATCCCCTAAGTCTTCCTCTGGAATTCGTTGTAGTATTGACACTATGTAAATAGAATCAGTAGCAACCAAAGTCTTCTGGACCTTGGTCACAGGCCTACGAAATAAATGCAAAAACAGTTCAACTTCCAAATATATGTATCTATTGCCTAAATGTTTAAATAATCGTACACCACATTCTATTCTGCGAGTCATAACTTTACAATCGAATAATACAGGTATACTAGATGTACATCATATTTTCAACATACCTAGATAATGCATGTGGTTGAGGGCAGTAATTATGTTTATGTTGCCGGTCATCATTTTCCTTGTGCACTCTCCTGGGCATGTGCCTATAGCTGTGACAGCTGATTCGCCAGGAGGGATGTCAAGGTATGTCTGCCCAATCATAAGAACTCCTGCGTCATATGGGCGGAGCTTTGAGGTATATAGTACAAGGTCATACCGGAACTATCAGTAGTTCCATTAATCAATGTAGGATTGTTCCAGTGGAGCTGAAATAAAGAGGAAACATTCAGATAAATCTTTTTGACATTGTTGATGTGCATATATCTCATTCAAAGAAACTTGCCAAACAATTATTATGTGACAGAAGAATGACATGTCCACCTTCATGTCACATATTATCTGCAAATATGAATTACGGGATTGTATACCATTGTTATGTTTTATAAGATTCTGACAAACAAAAACAAAAAAAAAAAAAAAAACAACAAAAAACAAAACCAAGAATTAATATTAATATTTTATAGATCCAAACATCTTTGTCTTCATTCCTCAGTCAATTAAATTTGCTTAAACATCCGATCCTTCCATTGGCCTGTGACTTACTGTAAGCTATCACACCGACCAATGTTCCAATCAAACTTTTCTCTAAATGCAAATCTGATTTCGGATCTACATGAAAGGAACCTCTTTTATAGCCATTCACACCGATTCGGAATCCACTACTGTTATGATGTATCGACCACAGACTGTCTGAGCAACTCCAGGTGTTCCAGTGATTAAGGATGGTCTGCCATGGAAACCCCGCCACGGATGTTGTTCAGTATCAGTGTTTAGTTCCAACTCAATCACCGCTCCGGTGGCCTAGTGGTTAGAGGTCGTGGGGTCGATCCCCGGTCGAGTCATACCAAAGACTTACAAAAATGGCACTAACAGCTGCCTCGCTTGGCGCTCAGCATTAAGAGGTTAGTGTTAGGACTGGTCGACCTGGTGTCAGGATAATGTGACTGGGTGTGACATCATGCTACATGCCTGCGGCATGATGCCCCAGTGCTAGACATCACTATAAACTGCCACACTGCAGACATCGTAGCGATATGACTGAAAACTTGTTAAAGCTACGTTAAAAATCATAATCACATCACACATCACATCCAACTCAATCATGGTTTTTGAAAGCACCGCATTCCAGAACATTCCCGGTAACTAAAAGTAGTTTCCGGAATTGAGATCTCACGAAACGTTTCGTAGACATCCGCAAACATCTGTACACAGATACAAAACGTTATGGTTACCTAGGATTTGACAACTTAACGCGGACCAGACATTCTTGCATGAGCGTAGTCATGGGCGAAAACACCTTCTCGAGACAACTATGAGTGAGAAACTTCAATGGGTGGCAAATTAATTTCAGTAAACTTGCCTCAATCGCTCATATTACTTTACGTGTCAGGGAGGTAGACCTTCCATCTTAAACAGAACCATCGTATTGATGATTGATTGCAAAACGGTCATTGCCTCTTTTTCCGATGTTACTCACAAGTATTTTGAGAGGTAAATTAGGAATTGGAGAGAATCAATCAAAGGTAATTTCCCTAGCCTAAACCATGTATTTTTCCAAATAGGTGGGAATAACACTTATCGTTGCATTTGTGAATGTTCACTTGGTACATGTGAGGATAGTGTAAACGTATGAACGCCTTTATTCAACACGTTAACAGCAATATCTTTCGATAAGTTCTAAAACTTTTTCGAGTGTGACCTTAGTAACCTGAACCGGAAGTTTTATATCACGAAAACTGAGTTCATCCAGATATTGCTAACATTGTTGAGGCGGATCGCCGTGATCGCTCGTGGGATGTAAAGCAGAAGTGAGCGACAATTTTAAACATTCATTGGCATTGTTTACCACTGCCTGCAAAGGAACATACTTTGGCGTTGATATGTAACCAGATCCGTGGAATGTAACATTTGGGAAACTATGCACTTTAACTTGCACTCATCTGTATAGAATTCCTGCTTACGCTGCGTTCGAGTAATTTTCCAACATCTCAAGAGTCTTTTCAAAGACTTGTCGATTTCATTTTTGATAGCATCGATGTCTTTACGGATCAAGATTATAAGTGGACAGTCATGAATCCACTGGGTTGCAATGTTTAACCCATCCTTGTCTGAGGACATACGATTAACCGGTATAATCCAGTGTTCATTAAGAATAAAATCTGCTTTAACTCCTGGAATGCCGGATGTAACAACGATACAATTTCTGGACGTATATTCATTAAAAGGTTTCTAGCGTTTTTGCTTGGTGCGTACAGAATAATCGCATGGTAATCTTCATAATCGTCATGGTGGTTTTATAATTTCATTTTCAGTACTTGGGATCCTTGAAGAACACAGTCGACAGCCTGCAGTTTTGTTCATCGTGTGCAGTTTCAGTCAGATTGACTCATCGGGCAATTTTAATATCTGATCGTTTTGCTGTTGCACGACACTCTTTCACAGTCAGACGCGGGTCGACTGTAAGACCTAACAGCTTAAGTAAATCGGCTTTCCTTATGTCTCTTGCTATTTGTATATTGCGCTCGGGCGCGGATTGTTCCAGCTGTTTTACTGTTAACGTAGCCGAAGGATGTTGCATCACAACTGGCCGTGGTTCATTGGCAAGTCTCAATAAATCAAATATGCCGTCATTTCTCATACCGATTTTTATTCCCATCCCACACGCGAGTTACCGCGACTAACTGACATTAGGCATGCTGGCAAATCAGGAACATCCATTGCCTAACTGCAAATTCCGTCAGTAATTATATTAAATATTCTTACTTTATCAGGATCAGAGAGTATAACCGCTTCA
Source organism: Megalonaias nervosa (assembly GCA_016617855.1). Classification (NCBI taxonomy): domain Eukaryota; kingdom Metazoa; phylum Mollusca; class Bivalvia; order Unionida; family Unionidae; genus Megalonaias; species Megalonaias nervosa. The sequence continues at coordinate 26,876 of JAECUM010020090.1, forward strand.
ATCATGGCCATTATTCCATTGACTTCTATATCATTTCCCTCAGCGACGTTGACGTTGTCGGGTTTTTCTATAATCAAGTCGTCGGGAGTTTTGTTTCAATCAATTGTTCTATAATTGCGTTTGCGTTGTCAAGCCTTCTCATGGTGCGCACGATAATGTCGCGAACAGATCCACATGACTGGCAGCTAATTAGGCGTCTTCACTACAATACTATATTTAAGACATGGCCAAGCACCCGGACCAACATTTAACTCTAGTAAATGTAATTTATATTATTCCTAATGACATCTTCTGCCTCAGCGTTGCTATTTTCCAAGGCATACACCTTTGCGTTGCGTCCTAATTCCCTTTCACTTGTTACATATTTGCAAAATCTATTTGTCTAATTGAAATGATATTATATGTTCTCGATTGATGGTGTATGTAACTTCAGGCGCGTGTACTCATAACTGAATATATAAGGTAATAGTGTATATATTTCATTACTCCAGGTTATAGCGTATATATTCCATTACTCCAGGTAACTGTGTACATATGCCATTACACCAGGTAATAGTGTACATATGCCATAACACCAGACTATATACAATATTATAACCAGAGAAAAGAACATATATTGACAGATAAAAGCAAGACATTTGTTCTGTATTTAAACTTGAAACATTTTTTTAAAAGGCCAAACGAAAAGATAATAGTGTCTATCTCCCTTTGTTTATTCATAGTAGTAGCGATCCAGTTGACATATTGCTAAAATCATGCCTTTTAATATAGCTATCTGTCTTCTGTACATTTAAGGTCTATATAACATCACTGAATAATAGCACCATCTGTAATTCAATGCATACTCTTGCCTTGTTATTTCGAACAAAATAATGATGAACAACTTTCTTCCTAGCTCAGTTTACTTTCAGGTCAGCCTAATATAAAACTGAATTAATTATTTCAGACGTTGCATGATTATATATTTTATCTCTTTTGGTTAACGGTATAATGTTCTAACTTGTGCAATGGATTCAATGTTATTGTTTATTGCAGTTATTGCCCATTTCATTCAAACTGTTTTATTTATGAAAAAGAGATTTATGTAAGCAAAATTATCTCTCTTTTACTTTCAAATATATTAATGTTGGCAGCCATGCATGAAATTTTATATACATTCAGGAACAAACAAACGCAGGAAAATGAAATCCAGAAAAACGTTAACTGTTACATTTGTTTCTGAGCCTGAAATTGCTCCAATATAATATTTCTTATAGAATTTGCAGCGCAACCCAACACATGTAGTTTGGTCAAAATATAGTTTACTTTCAAATTGTTAAGTTTAGGCTAATATTTTCCAGACTCATTCTCATGCGAATTTGTTCTTGTCGTTACTCATTTTCAGAAAGAGTAATTATATTATATTATATTATATTATATTATATTATATTATATTATATTATATTATATTATATTATATTATGTTATATTATATTATATTATATTATATTATATTATATTATGGTATGTGATATTATATTGTATTATATTATGTTATGGTATGTTATATTATATTATATTATATTATATTATATTATATTATATTATATTATATTATGTTATGGTATGTTATATTATATTATATTATATTATGTTATGGTATGTTATATTATATTATATTATATTATATTATATTATATTATATTACATTATATTACAGTAAATTAACTCATATGTATAAACAGGTTTAGTTTTGAGTGTGTTACAATTTATATTAAAACAAAACAGCTAAGCGAAAATCATATTTACAATAAGTCCTAATTCACACGCTTAAAAATCAACTGGTGATAGATAATTAAATTATTAATGACCGTTTAACAGAAAAAAAGGAATACCATTTTAAAGGGTAGTTACTTTTGATGTCCATTTCGATCCCTATACTAGCTCGAACGGTCTAAGAAAAAATATTGTACACAAAACTCAGTATCTACCTATTTTTACTTCTCTATTAGTTTTGCTTTTATTCTTTGTTTTGTCTTTCCTCAACCATTCTGCTCTAACTTATCATCAACGGAAAGCAAATATGTATATTTTAGTTCGATTTAAAGCCTAATTTAGAAGTATATTCAGTTTAAATATATTCTTTTTTTTTAAATACATTTGTAGTTTGAAATTGCAAAAAGTACAATACAAAAGGTAAAGGATTAGAATGAAAGTCACTGACTTTGTAACGTTTTTCTCCTTTGACGAAATAATATTTATAGAAACAGCGACAATTCATTTGCAAAAAGAATTTTTTAAAAAGCCTATAAAAGACTCAAATGATTAAGCACAAAAGTATGGAATAATTCACACATCTCATGTTTCTCACAACTTTTCGGATAAGTAAAAATAACATGCAAGCATAATGTTATCTATATAGGAATATGAGATTTATGATGTTGATTCAAGCACTACGTCAATGTCACCAAACTATCAAATCTAAGTTTTATCCCTGATTTTGTTTTGGTATTGACCCGGCAATTAAAGCTTCAGGCAGATTCTACTTTGGAGTGCTTGGAGACTTGTACATGAGAATAATATTTATGACTTCAGTTATTTTTATTGAATCGTTTTTCTTTTTTTTTTAATTTTCTTTCCGTTTTTGTAAGCGTTATTCTGGCCTCCGAATTTCCAAATTTCATAATTAGTGGCGTTGGTACAGCTGTGGGAACTCGAATTATATGGATGGCTCGTGTGTCTCTTTGATTCAAGTCTTCGCTTTCATTCAGTATAAAAGAGCAATTTGTCTTCTTTGATTGTCGTTTTGTGTCTCTGGAAAATCAAATATGTTCACATTTTTAAAAAAATATTGTTCATTGTGATCTGTTTGGTACGTTGTTGCATTTTCCAGACGTGCTGTTGCTTTGAATTCTTTTTTAAAATCACATTTTCTTATTTTGTATTTTCAGTATTTTCTTAAGTTTTCATTTTCATTGTTGACTCCAACTTTTGTTCCAAAATCAGTAATCCATTTTTGTCTTGCTTCAATTCTCCTTTCAATTCTATTTTTATTTTTGCGAATATTTATCGCAATTTCTGAAATGCCCACGGTATTGCTCTCTTGTTACCAGTACGTTGATATATGTGTTTCTAACATCCCCCTGTAGAGTCAGTGCAGATTTTTGCAAGTCCCCTTTGAATTTTATTTGACATCACTCTGCTCCTCATTCTCGACAGATAAGCCTCCAGAGGCATGTGTTGTACTGGACTGTGAGTGACCTGGTTTGGAACTTTGAGCATCGATATCTTATCAATACAAACACGAGCTGAAGGTGGTCTGAAATGCTTTCTTATTTGTGCTAATGGTGCAAATATTGGTGTTGCAACCAATAATTAATTTTTATTATTTCCTAAGCAGACGTCAGAGATTATAGCATTAATTTATTGTCTATAATTATGCACAAAGGTAGAATATGGAGTTGGGTGGGCGAGGTGGTTTCCAAAAGTGAGATGAGGTCCTAAATCATAATTCAAACAGTGTCAAAACGTTTTCCAAAGAAACCTAGAGTATGGTAACCTTTCTAAACTGTATTTTCCCCAGACATTTTGAAAACATCAATCCGCAGACAAAACACTTACGTTTCGGCATTTCCAACAAGAATCATTCCATGACATTGTAACCCAAAGAAGAAAACTCCAAGACCTGAGGGGCATTTACTCCAAAGTGTGACTCTGGTGGCAATCGTAATAACTCTGTACATAAAGCGTTAAAAATCACCAAACGTCACCGTTCTTTATATGTCGACGACAGAAATTCCCTCGATATAAGGAGTCGTGGCTAAGTCAGATTGGGGAACTGGTTAGGAGGTCTTGCTTTGGTGAAACAGGTCATTAGTAAGATCCAATCTTAACTCTGTGTGTGTGTGTGTGTGTGTGTGTGTGTGTGTGTGTGTGTGTGTGTGTGTGTGTGTTCGTCCATAGGTGGCGATGACTACCAAAGTTTCATTTCTTTGTTCCCAAGTGGAAGTCCGGAGATAGCTAGTAAGGGCACAGAAGCCTCCCCACACATGCGCCTCAGCAATTCTTTGCCATTCGGCTGCGCGGGCGTCAGACGTGATCTAGCTGCGTCAGGAGGGTCGGTCTTGCGCAAGGGTCTCCCATGAGGCACTCTTATATGCATGTGTTTCAAGGACACATTCAGTGAGTTATTGAAACAATTCTTTTGTCCTCCAACAATGCACTTTCCCTCGCAGAGTTTGCCATAGAGCAGCTGTTTTGGAATCCTCTCCTTGGGCATGCAGACGATGTGTCCTGCACATCAAACATGGACCCTCTGCGGCAACGTGAAGATGGATGTTTGGCCTGCCATAGTGAGAACCTTTGTGTCAAGAAGTTTATGTTGTCACCTTATCCGCGTAACCAGCTCTTGTGAAATTGGTTGGGTTGTCTGTCTGCTATAGGCAATCCGCGTCTCGCTGGCATACTAGATGCTCGTGAGCACTGCAGCTCGGTACACCTTCAGATTGGTGGTAATTCTGATTCCTCTGTGGTTCCACGCATTCCCACGTAGTTTCCCGAAGGCTGATATGGCTGAACTGGCTTTGGCAATTCTGATGTTGACCTAGATATCAATGGTGACTGCTCTTGAGGGAATGCTGCCCAGATATGTGAAGCTGTCGACAGCCTAGAGTTTCGAATCCTTCACTGTGACTCTCGGTTCACAATATGGTTTCCCAATCTTAACTATGGCTTGAACATGCAATTAATACGCCAGATACTTTCCATGATGCACAGTCATGGACGTTATCTGTGTGCATTTATATTTCCTATTCATCTTTGCTGAAGCAAATGAACCAACATTATATCTCAGACGAACTTCAAATTGCTCTTCAGTTTATTACGAAGCTAGTTTCTAATCCAGTATATGATATCATTTTTGGCCCAAATTTGAAACCAAATTTCGTGTCGCATGCAAGTTCGACTTCACATAGAAGAAGAAAAGTGTTAGAAAAAGAGTAGAGCCAAATTCTGTATTCAGAAATCGCCACCGTGGTTATCAAAACCTCCGAAAACAATATTTGATCTTTGTTAATTTATAATGTTTTCAACAAATCGTGTCGATTTTCAGAGTGTATTCAAGGTAATCGTTCTTATATAATGGTCCAGGAATGCAGAAGGTTCGAAACCACCTTTAATCTGTTTTCGGATAAAGATTTTATTTACGTCTGAAAGTGTAGCCATTCTGAAATGGACTACATGGATTCTTTCTACAAGTCAAATTTTGTCATCCATTCGGATCCTCTCTCATCACTTAAAGCCTTGGAAAACCTGAAATTTGATAACCCAGTTAATATTCCAGATCTTAAAGGAATACGATTTGCTCAAAACATCTAGAAACTTATCATGTCCCGTTGATGGCTTGGTCACGTAAGTGTTATGTTGGTATGTTGCGGTCCAGGTTTAAGTACTTGTATAAAAATTGTTGCGTATTTGTTTAGCAGGGTATTGCGAGCTGTATGAGGAAAACGTTTCAACAGTTGACAGCAAATATCATTTGATCTTGTTGAAGTATCATGGGGTCGATTAAGCCATTCTTAAAATTCGCTAATATTGAAGTGTTTTTTAGAATTTACGGCAACTTATAGCAATGATCAGCGTAATAATAATTCAATCAATGCTGCATAGAAAATCAACGCGAGTGTTATGCTTTGTAGTATACGTTGATGGGTATATGAGTATACCATAGTAGAAGGGAGATAATTAAGTTTGCCAGGTACAGTATACCTCATAAGAGTAGCTGCCCTATGAGTCCACAACGTTTAGATGACAATATAACTTACCGGGAAATGATGAAAACGTGGTAGACTTGTGAAACATTTTAACGAACATAAATAGTTATTTATTTTCAACATGGCTTTTATTAATTCCAGCCACCTTCCAAACAACAGATAAGAGAAAAGTGACATCGATCACAAAATGGACATTGCAATGGTAGAGAACTTCTTGGAGACATTGGTACGTTTGGATCTTACAAAATATTGACAACAATAAAATATAATAAAGAAACAAACACACTTTTGAGTCATCAAATATGAGCGGCCAGTGATTAATGCATACAGCTTAATCCATTATAATCCATTATATATATATATATATATATATATATATATATATATATATATATATATATATATATATATATATATATATATATATAACTTTACACGTATGTTCTGCTACAGGATTATTTTGTTGGATTTGCATACAGAATTATAATAGAATTTACATAGACTTTAGTAGTTGTGGTTTCCAAAAAATTCTAATAAATGTGTCACCTCTCTTGGAAAAGGTAAATGAGAATGAAACAGGGTTATAAAATCATTGGATTGGTATGATCACTGGAGACGGCAATGGATGACTAAACTTGAACGACCTATTCCTGCACACAATTATTCCTAGTAGAAGTTACGAGGGGAGGAGTGATGTAATAAAACAACGTACTTATGTCGCTAGAGGGGCACACTCTTCCTCTAATAAGGAATAAAGGTTTGCTAAGTTCCAAAAAGGGTAACACAGAATGCGTTTGGTTCAGTCGGTATGGGTAATCTATTGGGTGGTATCACTGATCTGTCAAATCAGTGGGCCATGGAGAACTTGTAACCTTTGTTACCGAATAATAGACCGGTTATATTAAGTGTAGATTGCCAGTCCATATCCTTGATCTTTAAAACTCAGTACGTTTATCATGTTGTCTTAAATTCGGTCGCACGTTTTACTTCTGTATTATTATTTAAATTATGATGTTGATTTCGTTCACGTTCTCTTTACGTCTGTTATGTATATCTATATTAAGTGCGTTAATGTTGATGATTATATATCGAAAGGGTCATTTACTAAATAATATATTAAATAGCTAATTATTTATAGTTGTGCATTTGTACTCTAGGATAAGGTCACTTCGTTCGAGTAAACATATTATTGTTTCAGGATTGGATTAAACATAATACTTTGGCCTTTTGACCTTGGAAGCTGTAGAAGACATCTTGATGACGAATTTGATGAAGTTCCCCCTGGGAAAGCCCGATAACGCAGCCCAAGATTGGCAGGCTGTACTAAACCTTGTTTACAAGTTAGATTGATCTAGAATGAATTTCGACCTTGTTTCTGGTGTTGAAACTATGCCCTATTTGTCTATATAATAGATGAACTACTGAAAATTAGGTAGTCCTAGTATTAGCATCCTTTGAGAGGATTTATTTTTTAAATTATACATTGAAATTACAAAGTGCTCAGACATTCAGATTTGGTGGCTGTATTTTAAATTCTGTGAATTCGTTTAAAGACAATCCAGATTAAATCATTGTGATACGTAATGACGACTGTGAGCACGTCATACTATTCCAAATTACTGGCACATCAGCACAGTAGATTGAAATTTGTTTGGATTGCCACTAGAACTCTTCTGGAATAATCGATCCTTTTGGACTTGCGATAGAACGCTTAGGACAACTTCGGATTTCATTCACCTTACTGGAGGTTATAGTTAATTTGCCACTTTTTATTTTAGGGAAATAAATTGTATTTCAAATTTAATAAAAACAGATTGTTTTTTCACTCTGTTATGTTACTTAGTCTAATCCCATATAGACGTATCAGGTTTTTATTAAATGCATAAAGGCTTAACGAAGGAGTATTTACATTAGTAACAAATACGGTAATTAATTGAGAGTAACATCATCATTTGACGTTTGACAATATAGATTCTTAAAATGTTGCTAATTCAAATAGCACAAACTCATGTTGCCCATGGAATTTGAAAACCAACAGTGCTTCGTTTACTGAGAAAATACAGTGGAAAAATGCAGTTTTTCCGTGTTGAAATAAGAACAATCCAAACAATACTTAAAATGATCAATCGGTTTGTGTTAATCACGGAGAGGATAGAGCTTTGCCGGCCTTTTAACACTGAATATCTACAAACGTTCTTGAACATCTGTGACTATTACAACGAGACGTAAACAAATATTCTATTAGTTCTAATCTTAATATCAACTTATGTTTTCTTCAAAACCAAATACAGTTGTAGACATTCTATATTAATGCACTTAACTATAGTTAATATTTAAAATTTCCATGACTGAGCAAACTAGCAGGTATGATTATTTGTATTTTATTAGATTGCTTTAAATGTTCGATACAGATTTTGTTTGCAAATGGTTTTTCGTGCCATATTCCAAGACTATCTTAATCTAGCCCACGATACTTCAGCAAGGTCAGATGATATTCGCTGTCAAAGGATGGAACACTTTCTTATACAGTTCTCAGTGCCCTGCTAAACAACTAAGCAAGAACTAAACAGGTGCCTGGACCGCAGCATACAAAAGCTTTTAGCTCTCGTCCCATATTATTAACAACCTGCATTTTCAAAATAACAGGACAGCAGAACGGATTGTAAAATTCTTTGTTATCTCAAATAGCACAAAGATTACTAACGGACGTTCGATGTGAATTTAGATATCAAAGTTCATTTTGAAGCTCTTATTACAGCAGCATATTTAAGAATAACATAGTTGTCGTATTTTTTATTTGGACAAAGCTTAAGATACGACATAGATTTCTGCATAATGAATGACTTATAAACTATATCTAAGGAATCACACACTTAACCCTATTCCCAGTGTTCTGAAACATAAAAATATTAGAGCTAAGGTAAGCAGCACTCTTTCTGAAAGTCGTCGTCAGGCAACGCGTGTGCCTTAGAGTAGAATATTTTCGACATCAAACTTAATAATATAGTAAAATGCTTTAGCCCAGAAAGTCACTGCTCATAATATGCCAGCATCTATTTGATGTGCTATAGAACAAAGAATTTGCACATTAACTACCGAATCAGCTTAAACAGAGTTAAGGAATGCCCAGACTAATATGGGTTCACATATTTGCAAAATCATACGCTGTTTGTAGGCACTTCTGCTGATTGTATAAAAATTCAAGAAGATCGAACGCTCTATCCTGTGTTACGTGTAGGCTCGTACAAAAGTAACAAAAGAAAAGAGTGAATCCAACAAGCTTTGTAAATTTTAACAAAATAATTTATTTCCCTAGAAAACAAGGTAAAAATATAAAATGGGACTTACAGTTTATGAATATCCTCCAAAAATTAATCCTAGAATTGAAAAATATAAGTCCTATCACTAAACAGTTCTAATTGAATCCAGGTTAGAATCTCGATGAAGTTCCAATATGGAAGGCGATGACGTCAGATGAGGTCGTTGTACTGATGGCAACAGTTCCTCGTTAAATCACAATTTATAATGTTCCCGTTTAGAATTCCAGAATAAATTTCCACTGAATGTCTTTGTCCCAGAATTTTTATAAAGAAGAGCACTTGTATAGTTTTCTAGAGAATATAAATTATTAAATTCCAAAAAATAGATGAACTTCAGAACAAACTGGCATCAGCATTAAAAAAAACACCTTGAGCTCTTAAAGGTGTATGATACGACTGAATAGATCTACTAACAAGTGGCTGTCTTTACCCACGATTTTAGATCACATGGTGGCTCACTTGACAGGGCTACGTGATCACTAATTTGAACAGCGCAGTAAAACAATACCAATTTACACGTACGCTAGAATAGCCCTATCTAAGAATCAGATTCCCACACTGGAAATA
>JAECUM010020091.1:0-44078 GCA_016617855.1 Megalonaias nervosa
AGCTAGTAAAATGTAAATATTGTACCAGATTTACCCACAGTGCCATGGAGAAAACCATTCCCAATAACCAATTTAAATATGAATTTCCGAGTCAGCCGTCGTCTACTAAAAATTACATTTCTAACGAAGGTTGATGTTCATTTTTCTACTCAAGATAATTGTTATTCCGTGCTGTCAAGGTTTGTAGTTCTTATTTTTAATTTGATGAAGCAGTGTTGTGCAGAAAAAATGGACGGGTATACCTGTTAAACCGTGCTGAAATCGAAGTTCGATATATAATTGTCTTACTTCTCTTAGTGGTGCAGATACTAGATCCTATCTACATAGCTTCAAAATACCGTTTTAATTTGATCAATACAAAAGAATCTTGTTTTGGCGTCATCACATATATGGAAGATTATATATGATTGTTCGTTTGATACAAAATTTATAAAACGAGTTGGATAATATCGTATACCATGAGATGTTTGCATCGAGTGTCATATTGTATTGATCAGCGAGTTTCGTACATTTCATATAAAATGAACACGAGTTTAAGATTCTAACTATCACACAGAGTTACGGACTGTACATTACAGCATGACATTACAACGTGGCTAAGTGTTACGCCATATTTGCTGAAAAAGGTTTACGGTATGACTTCATGATAATAATAATGGTTAGCGTTATTTGGTCATTGATGTCACGTCGTCTGTAATTGTTCTGTCTAATGTTAGATGCACAGTTATCCAGCTGCGTTTAACATTTCCTAGTCTGCATTGAATTCATTAGTGTCAACCAAAACTTATATTGTCTATAAAGATAAAAAATGTAATGTTTTACTTTATCTTAATAATGTGCTAGGCGTACCAATTGGATGCTATTTAGTTTCGAACTCGCGTTTTATGACTTGGAAATGTGAGGAAAAACTCTGCAAAGACTCGGTTTAGATCACTTTGGTGGGATTTCCCTGCCCTAAAACAATACATTTAATCCATTATATTGGTATTTTTCAAATATGTATCTGATCGTGTCAATTCATCTGTAGCATTTTAAAACTTTAAAATAGATTTGCTATAGGAATTTGCCATCACATTATGCACACTGTATAAAGTTTCGTGCAAGTTTGGATCATTAGTTTGGTAAATAGGGGCATATTCATGGATTTCAATTTTAATGTGGTTGTCGTATATGAGGTTAATATATGGGAAATATGTTTGCATTAAAAGGATCTAATTTTCATACATCAAAGTTTTAAAAAAGCAAATTAAAGATTCAGTATTGAAATAATTGGGTAAAGTCAGAGTTTGAGTAAGATATATTCATTCTAGACTCAAGTCGAAATGAATTTGTTCGAGATAACGTGGGATATTTATTATAGGTAAAAGGGTGGCTGCAACCTCCCCGTGTTAAGCACCTTTCTCCAAATTATCCCAATGCAATACTTTACCTAATGTATGAATGCTAAGATAAATAAAGAAAATAAAGACTTTGACATCTCGAAGTACAGCAGGACCATAACTGCCATTACTGGGATTGTCATTTTTCCATGCTTATAAGAGTATTCGTCACGAATCAGATTGCACGTCATGCTTAATTTAGCAGTAATAATTGAATCATGACATTTTTATTCTTTACTTTGTTTTCTGCCATTTTGTTTACGCCAGGTTCGATCAACCAGATCTAATTATAGCAGAACTACCACGCCTTATACAATACGACGAATAGTCAAATAACAATAGTGCCACATTGAGATTCACTAGGCTCAGGCCATTCCGTATTGTGCATTGTCTTTCCGTCAATATACATCAGTTTGTATATCATCCTATGCCAAATTAAATTAATATTTAAAGAAATAAAACATATTTAAAATAACGTTTTAAAAATATAACGATAGAACTGTAAATACATCCTTTAAATTGTTTACAAATATAGTTTGGCGGATGAGATGTTTAAAAGATATATGAGTTTATAAAATATCTTATCAGTACTAAAGCCCATTAGTGCCAGGCAAAACCATCGTGTACAAGGAAGTTTAAAATTCATTTCAATGAGTTTCTCTTTTGTTGGAACTAGTTAAAAACTCGTTTCAGTTCCTTTGGAATTTAAATCTCTCCTGAACGGGGTTTTAATTTGTTTGAACGAACCCAGAAGTCACTTGTACAAGTTCAGTTTTCGTTGAAGAACTCCTTTGAATGAAGTTGCAAGCTCTTTTTCATGTCTCTGAATCTCATTTGAACGAGTGTATAATAGGCGTAAACGCCTTCATAACTCGCTGGAATTGACTAACTCTTTTAATCTAGTTTTTGCGACTTTCAATGTCGTATGAATGAGTTTGAATCTCATTTTCAGGAGCATAGCACTAGCCTAAACGGGTTTTAATCATGATTACACAAATTCATAAATTGTCTCAAAGATTTGATACTTGCTTAAAATTTGTTTGATGGTTTTAACGTTCAAACGAGATCCATCTTCACTTATGATAATAACTGTTTATGGTTTAAAGAATTTAAATGGTTGCAAATTCCTTTAACTGACTTCAAATTTTATTTAGACGAGTTTTCAACTCGTCTGATTGGGATTAAAAACTCTTTAAACGAGTCTGAACGGATTTAAATCAAACTTTTTGGGGGGTTTTATTTCGTGTTTTTGAAGGAATTTAAAACCAGTTTGAGCCAGATTAAATCTATACAAGCTTGTAACTGATCTTAATGATAGCCATAGCTCGTTTAACTGATTGCATGGCTAGTTTGAGAGTTTGAACCTTTAGCAGTTCTAGAAAATTGATTCTACTGGCTGAAAATCAAACTCATTCAAAATGTATATTTTTCTGTGACGCACTAACAGGATTTCGTGTATTAAACAGGATTATACCAAGAGACTGATTATATTTTCTGTTAAATTGTACAAATTCAGATATTTGATATAATTTTATAATATTTTGTATAAAATGTATTTCATGGCGTAACCACATATCTATATGATATCTACTAAAGTTAGAAAATATCTCGGAAACTTTATAGGATATATCCCATTCTAGCAGATAACTAATTTTGAAATTATTTTTGCGTTCTCTATCACTAATTAATGAGAAACACCACGACCATTGGTTTAAAGATGTCTATTGGAAGGTCAGCACAACCTAACCATTTTACTTCATAACATTTATTTGAGCTCTTCGGAATCACACTTAATTTAACTAAAGAACAACATTCGGAAATCCGGACTTTTAAATCACATATCACGAATATTTTACCAAGCTAGGCTGAATAATAAAATACGTTCTGCTATTTAAGTTTGCAGCTAACGTTATTAGGGAGCCGCAGTGGCTCAGTAGTTAGTGTGTTGAACTCACGACCGAAAGGGTGCGTTTCTAATCTTAATATCGGACACGCGTGGCTCAGCTACAACGGTGTGTCATTGGGCAAGTCATTTTACTCAAATTGCCTCGGCAGTAAGTAACCTACTTGTATTGCTGTGCCGTATTACTCATAGGCAAACTATCTTTGCTAGAAAACAAGGTCAAGATAACATGAAAAATATACATAAAATACTTTCTTGGAAATCGGTAGTTTATGTTTGTCTTTGAAGCCTGTTCGAACCAATTTAAAATGGCATTTGCCTAGACAATTGCAAATCAGCTTATTTATTCACTTATGCAGTCATTTATACAATACAATCAATGTTCATGAAAGAATATGAATTACTATAAAGCTGAGCTTCGACGTAACATTACCTAACGAAATTTTTGCTTTAATTTCCTTGATGGTGTGGTGCAGGTCTTGCCGAAATTGTATTAGGTATTTTTTTTTGGGACAACGTTTCCCTTGGAGAGTAAAATCATTTACAACTGTCCGATCATGCAAACTATGACAGTAATATATAGCTCAGCATATGCCACCATTTTACTATAACAATCTGTGATAATAATGCTAATTAAGATATTAACTTTATTGTTTTTACTATACCATATTAATATAGTCTTTCAGTGTATATTGGTTTTAAATTTATTTGTGGTAAAATATTGTATAATGTTCATACTATACATGTAATGATTGTTTTTCAATTATTTTGCAATCATTTGTTAATGGGATTTATGATCCATTTTTGTATATGGTGTTAAAACATTTGAATAGAATTTGAAGTTTCATTATTTTCTACTACACAGCAGATAGGAATATTATTTTATAATATGTCAGATGGAAAGAAAGCATACAACACGAAAAGATATTAACCAGTCTAATAATTCATCTTTTCACAAATCGGTTGAAGCACATCACTAACGAGATGCATGTGATTTATTTTCAGCTTAACTTTTCATATACCAGGGGAACTTATGGGGTTGTCTGTGATACGTCATCAGTCGTTCATCCTCCCCCTTCTCTCTCTCTCTCTCTCTCTCTCTCTCTCTCTCTCTCTCTCTCTCTCTCTCTCTCTCATTTCTATTTAGCAGCTGAATTTAGTTTTCTTTGTTTTGAAATTGCATTTGTGATTGCAATTGTTTGTGTCTTTTCTCTCTCTGAAACAGATGCTCTTTTAACTACATTTCTATCTGGGATTTTAACTTCAATTATATTACTTGCATTGCAGAGCCCGACAGAGACTTACTAATCAAACTCAGAGCACTTTTTTCCAAACAGTGTTTTTTCCACCAGTAAATATTTGATTTCATGAATCTTTAAAGAAGTCTGTATTGTCTGCAATGCTGGGCCAATTCATCCTTTTTCGTGGACTAACCCTGCCTGAGAGGGATTTTAAAATAAAGTTCTCCACTTTAGAAGACATTGTGAAAACCTTGCTGGTTCACTATTGATTTCTCAGATATGTGAAATTAAATTAGCTGGTACATAGAAAATTCCTGAACAAAGTGAACTGAAATTTCAAAAGCAAATTAAAGTCTTCTGAAGTAAGTGCAGATAAATTCGTATCCCAAAAATTAAGTAACAGAAAAGAGCGACAACAAAAAGTTTTTGTAAAATTCAACAAATAAGTTATTTCCTAAGAATACAAATTGAATATTAAAACCAATTTATAGTATTGTGAATTAAATCCCAATAGTTCTACAAGTTCGTCTCTCACAAGTCCAAATGTACGAAGTTCCAATTTAGTTCCAGTGGTATTCCAAATAAATTTCAATGTTGAATATATGGATGTGCCTGTAGTCTCGAATGTGCTAATATTCCAATGGCCTGGAATGTGACAATGTGTTAACAGGTTTTTGATGCATCACAATGATATAATCCAAAATATCCTTGACTGAATACACTATAACTACAAATTAATGTATGCGTCCAAGAATATTATTTGAGCACTTTGTGTTGCCAGTGAATAATAATTTGAATAAATATATTAAATCAAATTAAAAATCTGAACACAACAATAAGACTTACTGCGCTTCAGATGTTAAAGCAAGAATGAATAATTCTTAAGTTAACAAATTTAAATATCGCTCGACTTGATAGAGATTGCACTTATCATTATCTGGAAATACTATGTCATCTTAATGGAAAATTTATTTTCTGGAACTTTCCAAGGTCCGAATCAAGACTGTACCTTTAACTCAAACTGAAGCAAACATGCTTACAATTAATACTGATCTGAACATTTAATCTATAATCATAAAGAATATTAACTATGGATTATGTTGTTTATAAAATAATGTCACTGATCAGATAGACCATTAACAAGAATCTGGACTAAGGTCAATTGCAAAATACAGATATGTATTTCATATAATCATTAAAAAAACCAAGAATACAAATTAAATATACATTTCACAAATTAACTAGCAAAGCGTTATTCATGTTAGGAAAATGTAACACCCTAAAACGGTGTTTGATATGTTTACGTATTAATCAAAAGAGACTCGATACATGCTGCTTAGCAAACAATTAAATTGACAAAAATAAGAGTTCTCAAATCATTCTCAAAAGTCGCATTCAGATATTTTGATGCATGTAGCCGATTTGAATGTGACTACGTGATAATTGTTAAGTAAATGACTAAACTAAGTGTTCACAAATCCTTGAGTTGAGAGTTTAAATAAATCATTACAAACATTCTTGCTTTAATTATCTCTCTCACATTTAAATATAGCTATTTTCAACATCTTTTCTGTCTACCACTTTGTCTGTCTATATACATGTACGTGTCTGCTTTTGCTCTTCCATCCATATCTTCATAGTAATTCTTATTTACGTTTAATATTTACATATATATTTTTGGATAACTTAAATTATCGGGATATGGTTTTAAGGTGCCAACAGAGATGAAACGGAACAAATGTTTTAATAAATATAATGTGATTTCCTAAAAATATACTATATTTTATTTTTTTGTTTTACTCATGTTGGGATGTTATGTTTGGGGCAATCACAGATTTCCAAGGGTAAGTTCAATTGTCCAGGTAGCTTTCCCCTGGCAATCTGGCTTTCATAAAATGTGTAAATCCCCGGTGCTGCTTACAAAGAGTTACTTGCATTTGTTTCCACAATTGAACATTTTCGCCATTATTTGTATGGTCGACAGTGCGCACCGATCACGGTCCACTTCGCTGGCGCATGAATTTCAAACCTCCTGATGGTGGCTTGAGAGTTTGTTCGTTTATCACAATGAAAATAAAGCATCGTGCTGGTTGCGTTCACTGAAATGCTTACACCTTGTCTAAGCGTTCTTGTAATCAAGACTTGCTACTGTATGCGCGAAGTGCAAAAGTCAGTATGAATTGACAAAGGATCTGATGTGACTGCTTATTAAGTTTTAAGCAAGTTAGAGTTGGTTCACTTTGTGCGTATGAACACGTTCAGGGTCACACTAATGGAACAGTTCATTCCATATTTGTCTGGAAATGACACATATTTACTCTCCTTCGTTCTAAGAGTGAGAATGATTCTTGACTAACTATCTGTTACTCCAGTATGTTGTTAGTCAGAGAAATCCTAGAAGTATGTAATACACTACGGAGAGATACAATGACTATAATGCATGAAATTCCCGTTGAGCTTTGTATTGTGAATATTGCTAACTGTTTTGATATGCCATCTAACGCAGAGTTAGCGAGAGAAACCTCACGGTAAAAAGTGGTTTATAACTTCTAGCAGACGGATGTCTCGGGTGTCTGACACAATAGGTCTTGCTCAATTGATTCTACAACAGTCAATGAATGGATTGTTTTAGATACACACAATGCGATTTTTCAAAGAAATATAGAAGATGTCACAGTAAACTAAATTTAGATATAAAATGCATAAAACATACATATAACTTTTTGGTGAGGGAATCTGAAAAGCATTTGCAAGCTGGTATAGTTAAAATGGAGAAAATGACTTAATTACAAAAGGCAGATCCTGACTTTGCTCAGGTTATAGCTTGGAAAAAGTTGCGATCTAAACCGCAATGGTCCTAAGTAGCTCCTTGTAATGTCGCTATGAAATAATATTGGTACTGATGGGAATGTTTAGAAATGCAGGAAGAAATACTGTACCGAAATTGGGAAATGATGTAGGAAAGACAATAGATTGGAAAATTGTTTTGCCAAATGTTTGAGGCAATTAATCCTGAATGAATTGCATAATGTTCCCACTGCAGGGCATTTAAGCATAAAGAAATCTTTGAAAAACGTTAAACGTTTATTCTTTTGGCGTGGTTTCTCTGACGATATTCAACATTTGTGAGACTTCTGTGATACTTGTACATCAAGACAAGTCCAGTTAAAAATCTGAAAGCTCCTCTTCAATTTTACTAAGTGGGAGCATCATTAGAAAGAGTTGTGGTAGATGTCCTTGGTCCATTACCCTGAACTCGATCCGGTAATAAATATTATCTTGTAGTCTGTGAATATTTTTCAACGTGGACAGATGCATACCCCGTGAGGAATATGGAAGCAACTGCTTTTGGAGTGTCAAAACAACTATATTCAGATCAGAGTTCACACTTTGAATCACGTGTATTCAAAGAAATGTGCAATCTTATGGGCATTAAGAAAACTCGAAAGCTTCTCAACAAGACTACAGTCTGATGATTTTGTCGAAAGAGCAAACAGAACTATAGAATTTATGCTTTCAACGTTTGCTGGTATAAAGCTATGTGATTGGGATACCATCATTCCTTTCTTTATGGTGGCCTACAGAACTTCTGTGCACTAGTCCACACGCATCACTCCAACTGGTATGATGTTGGGTCGAGACATTGCTTTGCCAGTTGATGTTATATTTGGTAAAACTTAAAATATATTAGAAAGCTTTAGTTCTGATTATGCCTATGCCTTCAAAGGGACGATTTCACAAATTCATGTCAATGCGAAAAGACACGGATCGCAGCTGAAAGAATGAAGGAAAAATGCGATAAGGGAATAGTGCTTAAACATTTCAATGTGGGTGATGTTGTATGGTTGTATAATCCTGCAGCAAATGTGTGTACTACAATAATCTGAAACAGCCATGGAAATGTCCATGTAATATCATTAAATTGCTCAATCATGTTCTTTATGAAGTTCAAGAAAAGCCTAGATTAAAACCCAAGGTGGTGCATCACAACAAATTTGCAGAATATCATGGAGAAAATAAGTCTGCATAGTTCCAAATGCCATTAATATTTAGAGCTAATACTGATGATAAACCTGATTTTAACATGGCAAAGCTTTAGCTTTAGCTGAGAACATACCTCTGTATCTTTACCGACTGATGTCTGGATCTGTACGATCTGTAACGATTGCAAGAAGTTCAAACAATATGGGTCTAGTGAGAGCCATGTCATGGAATTACACACCGACTGTGGTTATAAGTGCCAGGAGCGTTGTAATGTTTTTCCTCGGCATGACAGCAAATATAAGAATTGCAAAAATGGACCAGATCTGCAGGGAATGTTTCTGTAGTAACATTGTTGCAACAGGGAGTGAAGCAAGCAGCTCGTTGGACTTGGGGCGCTGCCCAAGAAACCGCCTTCGCAGCTATGATAGATAAGTTTACCACTACCCCGATCTTAGCATTTGCCGACTATAGTAAACCATTATCGTGCATTCGGATGTTTGTAGATCTGGTTTAGGTGCAGTCCTATATCAAGAGCAAGATGGTGTGAAAAGGGTCATTGCCTATGCGAGTCGCGAATTGAGACCCAGTGAACGGCGTAATCCAGCCCATATGCTTGAGTTTTTGGCGTTGAAATGGGGTGTGACGGATAAATTCCATGACTCTGAGGTGGTCACGGACAGCAACCCGTTGACATACGCCCTTTCGACGGCAAAGCTTGACGCTACATGGCATAGATGGGCTGCAGCTCTAGCAAACTACGATTTTACCATCAGGTATAGAGCAGACAAAAATAACGTTGACGCCGACACTCTCGCGTTTACAACAAATATTCCCCAACGTTCTAGAAGTCATTTTCCATGCAGCCACTGCTTCTGTACCCTTGACTGAGAGTGTTTCGGATGATTCGACGCCTCATTCGCCCGTGTGTGTGGACAATTTTCCGTGGATGGCCTGAGCATAGCTACCAGCTGATGAAATTTGTTATGGATCTCCTGTGTCACTTGGGTGGTGAGGCTGACGGAGACCTCTTGGATTATAATATTAAGAAGATGGGGGTCCATCAAAGCCCCTTCGATGGCTGTTCCAGGTTGAGGGTTGGCGGCCGTTGGTGTTGACAATGGTGCCTTCTTTCTAGGCCTCTTCACCGCCTCTTCGATTTTGGACCTTGAAGGCCTGGTTCTCTTCACTGCCATTTGCGACGCTGCCGGAACTTTCTTTATAGGGTGCATTCTGTGAGAAATGCTACAAGATATTAATAAGTACATAAACGACAATGTATTACTACGTTGCAATCGTTGCAAATGCATAACCCTTACTGGAATATTATGAGATTGATTAGTGAGATGAAGCACGAACTAGGAAATAGTAAGAAAGGAAATGAAAAAAGAAACAAAATTTGACTATTATGACAATTATGAGGCATTGTTTTGAGGTGCAGAATGCAACATTAAACCAGTACTAACAGAAAAGTTACAGGTCAGTGGGCCTAAATGATCTGGGCAACACATAACCCATTGACATGGAACGAAATGATGGAAGCAGAAAGTATAAATTACTAATCAAGTGTGAAGTAGTGAGGTGCGGAACCCAAGTACGCCAAGCATGAAACTCGTGGCAAACTAAAACGTACGGAATCAACTGGTAAACACACAGGCCACTGATACGGAATCAACTGGTAATCATAAAATTCAGTGGTACGGAACCATCTGGTAAACACAGGCCAGCAATACGGAATCAACTGGTAATCATAAAAACCAGTGCTACGGAGCCAACTGGTAAACACACAGGCCATTGATACGGAATCAACTGGTAATCATAAAAACCAATGGTACGGAACCAACTGGTAAGCACACAAGCCGGTGATACGGAATCAATTGGTAATCGTAATAACCAATGGTACTGAACCAACTGGTAAACACACAGGCCAGTGATACGGAATCAACTGGTAATCATAAATTCTAGTGGTACGCAACCAACTGGGAAACAGAAGGTTAACATAAAATCCAGTGGTACGGAACCAGTTGGCTAACACACAATCCAGTGGTACGGAACCAGCTGAAAAACACAACTAGTGGTACAGAACCAGATGAAAGAAAACAAAACATGGAGTCGTTTGCAAATCCTGTTCGAAAGTATTTTAACAGTGCAACATGGACAAAAGACGGATAAAGCACTCTTAGGTACATTTGTTGATGAAATGAATTTATGTAAAGACGATGGGAAGTATATCTACATATAGCCTTATGGTTCTCTGGTTTAATTTTGCGTACGACAGAGAGATCGAAACTGATAATTTTGTCGACTATCCTGCCCCCAATCCCATGCATATCAATTCTAGAAAGCGCCGAATATTAAAATCGGGGCGCAATCGATCGTCTATTTCTGATTTCAAATGAAGCTGCAATTTTTACAGATGGAATGAACCAGTATGAGTGTAACGTAATGTATAACAAAAGAAAGGTTAGCAGAATTTGTGGAATGGAAACAAGTTAATATAAGTAAATACTTAGCTTTCAGGACGATTCGTCTGGGTCACAATTCTAGGAAACGAGGAGGTCTAACAGCTTGAACCGATAACAAACGAAGAAAAAATTTCATTTCTACAGATAAAGCAAACACGTCCGTACCCCAGAAGGAAATTGGCTCAACTAACGTCAAAGTCCCCGGCAGAGAGAATCCCACCGCACGCAGCCGGTGCGAAAGGATTTCGATTGGCTGGGCAGAACACGCAAGTAAATACTTTAAATATATTGGCCGTTCACATCACCTTACCCGAAAAATCTGGCGGGAAATTGTAGACCCAATCACATCTCCCATAAATGTCCCATATATAATGTTCAATGGCACTAAGACGTAATAAATGTATGTATGGAAAAGTATGAAATATTGACTGAACATGTTATTATCAATAGTGTAAATCACATTTCCTGAATACCATGAGGTGCACGAAAAGCCGACATACTTGCACTAATAGGTGTTGTAGTTGATCATGAACAAAACCGTCGCCTTATTGCTACAGAAGCCGCTGAGTATGTTTGCGAACAAGAACGTCTTCGTCATATTGTACGTGCTATTGCTACATAGGCCGTTATGAAAGCTCAGGAAATATAGGTTAATTTAAGTTTTATAAACGCACTCATAAGTTTGAAGATCAAGTGGCAATTATTCACCAAACATACAAGATAAGGACGCGAGATAACTTCTAAAAAATATTATTCTTACTATCACATATGTATTACAACGCTCTGGTACCACAATAGTTAAAATGGACATTATTCTCAATGCGCATTTAATTATATCACTTAATCGAAAGTCATCGAATAAATATGGATTTAATTAAAATCACAGCACCATGGATTTACAGCGGTATGCATGCAATTTTACACCGTAACGATATAAATACTATCAATGATGACATTGGCAAAGCAAATTAAAAGATTCTATACAGATTCATACTCAGATTCTATACATCATGTTAGGATCAGGAAGAACTCTTGATAGATTTTGCACAAATTGAAGTGCATATTTCCTTATATCAACCGTTTCGGGGATCGAGTTATATTCCAACGCCAAAGTGTGTTCGATCGCGGTCAAAGAATAACGTAAAAAATGATGATATCAGGTTATGAATGGATTATTTTGTTTGCGTTACATCCAGCGAATGATAATAAAGATCATCCTCAAAAATACCAGCAATACTTGGGTGAAGTCAGTTTTATTGAAATTGAATTTTCTGCGCAGGTTACTGATACTGACAAGTTCCAACGAATCAGTCCTGATATCGTTGCTAATGTATTTGTTTAGAATAAAGGCATGCAACCGATTTAATTAT
Source organism: Megalonaias nervosa (assembly GCA_016617855.1). Lineage (NCBI taxonomy): Eukaryota > Metazoa > Mollusca > Bivalvia > Unionida > Unionidae > Megalonaias > Megalonaias nervosa. Next base: position 12,340 of record JAECUM010020091.1, read on the forward strand.
CACCATACAAACGCAGGCGATTTAATATTGATTATTATTATTATGGGATTCAGAATCGAGGTGTCATTATGTGTGGATCAACCAGTCACCACAAACGATATACCAGAATAGAAAGCACAAAAGTAAAACATATCCATGCTAACGTTGTATACATGTATTTAACACTCAACAAATGTTTGACGACCATGATTTTATTGCGGTGGAATTAGTGAACACCCACATTATTAGTATGCCTACCCCGGGTTAAAACATTTTGAAACTTACAGTGTTGCAACGAAAAATGAAAGTATCCTGTATTTTTACTTCGAATGCCTTAACAGTCCCGTGGGACGCTCTGCTTCCCCAACCGTTGCTTCCAACGACCATACAATACATACAAATAGTACAACACAAGCCACTTAAAACGTCCCATGAGGATCTTGTTACACTCTTGTCAGACGTGATCGGCAAACTGAGTCATCAATATTATGTCATGTGAAGGACACAGTTCATGTGTTACTTAAATCGCTTAAAGTTACAACGAAATAGATTAAACAACGGCTCTACTCACCCACTAACACCATTATGACCAGTGATGATATTAATTAGTTTCCTGAGATCATTCATTGTTGGATTTGTAATGGCGCTTTTATTAAAACTTAAAGTGGAAACAATGTTCGTGACCACCATCTCATCACTGGTGTGTATAGATTAGCTGCACGTAATGCATGTAATTTACAATTACGAATTAAATCACGTCAATAAAAAATTCCTGCAGTGTTTCATAATCTGTGTGGGTATGATGCCTCAATTATAATCAAAGCAGTTGAGCGTCATCAAAGGCTCCCATAACTGTTATCCAAACATTACTGAAAAATATACGACTTTTAAATTCATACAGTTATGTTACAGTGTATTCGATTCGCTACAGTTTCTGGATTCATCGTAGGACAAATAGTTAGCAAATTGCAGCAGAAAACTTTAAAATCACTAGTCGATATTGTATCACTAACAATGACTTCTTAACTAGAAAAGGCGTGTAAGGCAGTCCAAGCAATGCATCCGAATCCCCCACTTGTCAAAATCAACAGCATAAATAAAGATAGATCTCTCCTCATAGGATCATCAAATAAAAAAGGAGTTAGAACAAGAGGATTATATAAAGCTGATGTGAAAACTCACGGAGGTGCAGCTACTAATACTGTTACAGAGAAAATATAAGAAATCGTGATCTCCATATATCGTACTGTAATTCTTCTCATTGGTGGCAATAATTACAGTAATAGCCAATCACAAAAGAGCATTGAGGATGATTATGAAATATTGTTGAATGCCATTAGATCCAAAACTAAAGTGTAAAATGATCATCTCAGGTCTACCGCCGAGAAGGGTTGTATTGGTGACTACACTCAATGATACCATAAGTACGTTGTGTGAAAATTTCCAATTACTCTTTTTTCCACAATACAGGACTTTCTTCAAAGACAATCAAGGTACAGTGAACCTAAAATAATACCAGCGAGCCCGAATTCACTTGTCCAACAGAGGTACTGTCTTGCTCCTTCAAAATATAGACCAGTACGTAAGACTTATAGAAGGTGTTAGGCATGAGTCAGAAAACTGATTCGTTGCTATGACTAGGACATAAACAACAGTTATGCATATACCAATGGGTACAAGGCAGTGATGTACAGGCCTATGCAATATATATCAAGCAACAAACTGCATTAGAATATGTGTACACTTCTCAATATAAATATTATAATTCTTTAAACATGTTTCAGGCACTGTTTGATTTGTGTCCAGAATGCAACTTGTTAACATATAAACAACTATCTGATACTATTAAAGTTGCATCTCCCTCTGAGGCTTCTAAGTGTCTGATATGTTAATGTCTTCTTGTACATATGTAAATTAGTCTTATATCGAACATTCTGATGTATCCAACTCTGCTACATGAGGTCATAGTACAACAGATGGGTCTTGTATGATATCTTCTTCACTTGTTTATGTAAATAACCAAGGTGATGAAAAGAAATATGTTAAGTCTAAAAACAATGCATTGAATACTGCCATGTCTGAAAATCAATCCTCTGATCAAACTGTCCTGTGTTTGACCTCCTCAAAATAGGTCTGCAAGTGGTCAACCTAAATATCCAACGCATCCTCCATAAACTGCATAGATTAATTTAATGTTACAGCAAACTAGATCAGTCAATATTCTGGGTCTATGTGAAACCCTTCTCTCGGATGATACTGATGATCTGGCTCCCCAAATACAGGGGAATAACTTTGAAAGAAAAAATAGAGAAGAACACCCACACCTCCCGTTGATTCCCTATGTAGACATTTCCATTAGTTATAACAGACGTGTTGATCTAGAGACTATTGGGGTGGAGAGTATCTGGATCGAAGTAACCATTGCTCATTCAAAGCCAATACTCTTATGTTCAGTTTATAGGCCACTTAGTTCTACAGCTGATTGGATTGATAGACTTCAAGTGCAAATTCAGAAAACATTACTAAAAGAAGATTTAGAAAATATCATATTAGGTGATTTTAACATTGACTACATGCAAACACCACCACTAACATGGGTAAGTAACTTTGAAACCTAAAACTATTATTGATCATGTTTATACTAATCAACGTGACAACATAAGTGAAATTAATGTGCCAGTGTATGCACTGAGGGATCAATATCCAGTCTGTATAACTAGACATGTTCCCAAATCATCTACAAATGGTCAACACATCGAAATACAATACAGGAACTTGAAACAGTTTGATGAGGAAAAGTTGTTAAATGATTTAATTTGCAAACCCTTCCACTCAGTCACCCCTAGTGTAAGTGTAATATTAATAAGTGAAGGTATAGGAATGGGACCCGTTTCTGTGAACAGTTATTGTTTGTTAAGATCAAGAGATTTAAAGTCTTGTAGGTAGAGATCTGAAGTTTGTGTCATCTTCAAGGCCTTCCTTGATTCTTTCAAAGTATGTTTCAATAACCCGAATAAATTAAGTTCATTTCTTAAAAAGTAGTCAAGAGTTGTGACCTGTTCAAAGTATTTCCTTTCATGCTTTCATATCAATAAGCTGGCGGTATATGGGATTTACTTTGTCCATCTATGTGTGTGGGTTAATCTGTTTTCAATGTCCATGCTTAAACTCTTATACAGCTTTACTTATTAACATGAAACTTTCACTAAGATTGAACTTAGTATTAGTATGTGTTTGCCAGGTTAATAAACAGATAGACGGATCGTTCGTTTATTATTTTATTTTACGAGAGAGAGAGAGAGAGAGAGAGAGAGAGAGAGAGAGAGAGAGAGAGAGAGAGATTGAGAGGGAGGGAGAGAGAGATGGAGAGAGATGTGATCATGTAACTTTCAATCAGTAACACTTTGAGATGACCCCCACGATCCAATTACACGAGACATTTACTTGCTTATCTACGGCACTAAATCTTCGTAAGCAAATCTATGAAGCCGCTAAGAAGAATGTCACAAACATAGTCCATGCAGCGAAATCAGCCCACTACAGTACTTAGATCACGGAAAGTTTCAGCTGCAAAGAGCTCTTCGAGATTACTAACAAGCTAATGTCAAGGAACAAATGTACACCACTTCCAACTACTTTCTCTCTAGTCGACCTTCTGGACATGTTTACAAATTTCTTCCGTGACAAAGTACAAACCATTAGAGATAAGCTTGACAAAACAATTTCAATTGGCTCGTCCTCACCATACACTTGCGATACAAACTTTCAGCAGCAACCGTTAGCAGTATTTGAACCTGTCTCTATGGATTTAGTACATAAAATCGTGATGAAGAGTGCACCAAAGTCATGTGAACTTGATCCGATTACGACATTACTGCCGCTTGAGTGATTAGATCCAATATTGCCTTCACTAACTGATGTTATTAACACGTCTCTCTCATCCGGGGAATTCCCATCATTTTTCAAAACTGCCATTGTAAAGTCTCTGCTGAAGAAACCAACACTCGACCATAACGATTTAAACAATTATCGACTAGTTTCTAATCTCCCATTCATGTCGAAAATCTTAGAAAACGTTGTTCTATCCCAACTTGTATCTCATCTGAATTCAAACAGTCTTTTTAGCAATGTACAGTCTGCATATAGCCCTTGCCACAGTACTGAAACTACTCTTCTGAAAGTGGTTAATGGCTTTCTCTTTGCTTTGGAGAGAAGAAAGATTACCGTCCTCACACTCCTTGACTTGTCTGCAGCATTTGACACAATAGACCATGATATATTACTTCACCGTCTCCAGTATGCATTTGGCATTCACGATACAGCCTTACTGTTGTTCAAGTCCTGCTTGGTCAACAGGACACAAATTATGTCCGCAAATGGAATACTCTCCAGCCCAGTTGATCTATGTTGTGGTGTTCCACAGGGGTCTGTTCTTGGACCTGTTCTCTCCATTCTATACACTCAGCCGCTCTCAAGTGTCATAGATCATCATCCTGCGTCTCACCAATTGTACGCTGATGACACCCAAATATACAAATCTATTCACCCACCTGATGCTGATGCTACCATCCAAGGTATCGAGAGGTGCATTTCCGATGTGAAATCATGGATGACATGTAACAAGCTGCAGATGAATGATGATAAAACTGAAGCCATTCTGATTACAACACAAGACTTTCTCATTCACATTCTTTACCTCAAACAATAAATATCAGAAATACCGACAACGGTTTTGCTCATCCTCAAATGCACGTAGTATCACACTTATGTCAGTTTTCTTGTACTTCTTGTTATTGGTATATTACGCTCATGCGCAATCTGCTTCAGTTGATGTGCCGTTGTTTCATTCGTAATCGTCGTTGTATTAGCAAGCGGTGGTGGATCAGCAACCGGTGTTGGAGCAAGCTGATTCAGTGTCTCAAAAATGTAAGTATCGCAGGTTTTTGCATACTGCTTGGTATTCTCGTTCCATGCTGTTGTGTAATATGTTTTAACTGATGCACAGCTTGCATGCTTAAACAAGGGAAAGCCTTCTTTAACCAAGAAGTCCTTCAATATCATGTTTTAATTTTTTTACTCTGCCAGTATCAAAAACTCCAATCGCTTCAATCCCAGCTATTATTTGGTTTATTTCGGTATCTGTTTCGGGTGTTTGTACAATCATAGGTGTTTGTGAAATCATGGGTGTTTGTGCAGTCACGGGTGTTTTGTACAATCACTTGTTCAATAAATTTCGGACGTCGCACGCAAGAATATTCACTAACAGATCCACATGGCCGGCAAAGCTGATTATATAATTTGAATCCAATACCAGATTTAAAACATGGTCTACCACCAGGACAAGTACGTAACACCAGCAAATGTGTTTTACAATATTCGTAATGACATGTTCTGGCTCAGAGTTCATATCTTCTAAGGCATACACCTTTGCATTTATTGCGTCCCAATGATATTGAACTTTTAATATATGTAAATGTTTGTTCTATTGGGCGTAAACACAAGAAAGATCTTCATTTATCTTGATTTGAAGTCTAACTCGATCGTCTTGTAAATAATCTGGCTCATTATCCAAATACTCCTTAACAAATGAAACCATAAACTTATATACAATGTGCCTTAATTTCGTCTTGGTCCAAATAAGCTGAAATGATCCATCGCATCCAGTTTTTTCCTTCAATGTGAGGCATTCTTCGAAATTGAGCTAAAACCTGTACAGAAAGATGCTGGCTTTACCGGTATTCATGCAAATATCACAGTTGGGTTTTTTAACATGGTATCATGTCCTTGTTCAATAGTGCACGTTATCCCATTGTCGGAAAGGAAATCGAATACGTTCTTGACAAGGTCGACATAGCCACAACAATTCTTGCACTTGCCAGATACAGTGATGATTACACTGGAAAAGCTGGTCCAACTGTGTTGTTTACCAATTATACATCTACAAAAAAATGTATTATACAATTAAGCAACCTAAAAAAGATACACTAACCCAGCTAATGATGCGGATGTACAAGCTGTACTTCTTGATAATAATAACAGTTTTAACAGTGGATTTGTGAATCTTTACAGACAACTCATTGAAAACTCACTGAGGTTTACCTCTACGATTCCCTTCGGTCACATATTTGGGTTTTGTAGAGGTGTTCGCAAAGTTATTTTTAGAGTTAGACACAGTCACCTTATTTCGTAAAAACAATGCCAATTATACAATTTGGCGTGAAGCATGTGCTGATGATGGTAAAGTTGAATTAGAAATATTAACATTGTGGATGCCTGTGCTAACCCCTCACTGACTACATAATCACGTTTGTTATCATGTATGCAGTCGGGAGCCGCTTCAATGTTGTCCTTTCTCAGAGACACCACAGATGCAAACCGACCAAGTGTAATTACATGACAATTTACATGGCAAATAAGTACATAATGTGATCTTTCCGCACCAAAGTACGCGTTCGTGGTTCATGGGGTTTCAACTTACAGCGGGAGAAAATGACAAAACCATTAGTAGGATGATATTTGACGACGCAGGAGTGGCTGAAGTTTCTTCGATATTAAAGGGTCATCAAGAACCCTGTGAAGAAATATTGCTTGGCTATACAAATGCCAATCATACTGCAGTTGCATATCACAAATTTTGGTCGTATATGGACTTATATCAAAACACCGACACTAGTCTGCAGATCTCCGAACACGACTTTCGGATACTGTACCAGATTTATTACTTGTCATTGGAACACCTGTAGTTGTTTAGATAATCCATTGTTGACATGTATATTCCATGCACTTTATGTGCGGCACTGTTGTTGGTTACTGATGTTAAGCTGTAATACTTTCTGACAAGGCTCTGAAGCTGGAGGGTGCTGGTGGTCGAATGGGGGTCCTCGATGCGCCTATTTTTTTTAATTTAAATAATAACGTCCTATCACGTAGTAAAAGTCGGTTTTAGTGAAAATCAGCTGGGAAACAAGAAAGCAATAAAAACAATTGCTGTATCATAATAAAACTTCTGAAGCTGACCCTATGTGGTTGACCCAAACACAACTGTCTCAGCGTAATGTTGGCAAATAGAATAACACCTTGGTGATATTAAAGTCAACCAAATGGGAGGTGGCACACATACAAATGACCGGTGGAATATTTCCATTCCTTGCAGCACTTCCAGCGTTGTTAGCCGCAGCGGTTTCAGCGGTTCTGAAAGCTGTTGGAAGGCGGTGGGAGACGGAGCCTTTCGTAGACGCATACGAATAAGAAAGGAAAGGGCCTTCGATTTACCAGGAATAAGTCCCCGAGTACCATTGGAAGATGTCTTCGATTATCCAGTACAACACACAGAAGGCAACGCCGTTGATGCAATTGACCAATCTTGATTTACCGCGATGGTAAAATTAGTCAAAATTTTCGTGGTGTCTTGGTACAAAATGAACTTGCATCGATAGTGCCGCTCACACGAGAAACCAGTATTGTCAATCTGGATTTGGTAAAAGGGCCTGACACTCACTGGGGTGCATACGTGGCACCACACCGACATCGTTTACATTTTGATTCATATGGACTTTCACCACCCTTTAAATTTATTCGACTATAACAGTACAAACTCGGTTGGATGGACTAATGTGCTGTAATTTTGTTGTGGAAGCATTGCATGCACTGGCGGGAAGTAGAATTTTCTCAACACCAACACCGCAAGGACTTATTTATTTCACTTTGAAGTACGTTTAATATTATATAAATATCTAAGAGCATTTACTGACGTTACTCAGTCTGACGACATGGTGCTGACGTGGATCTGAGCAGATATGTAACCATAGCGGATTTGACTGAGTTTACTATTCGTCTTGCTGTTGGTGTTGAACCAGGCGAGCTTGTGATTGTTAAAGATCAAACTGGTAAACTTAAAATGACTAATGTTGACATTAGAGACATTATTGTTGAAAGGTGCTGTTGCAAAGACCCTGACAGATTATTGAAAACGGTGGTATCAGAGACCCTATTGTGTCGGTTGCTTATATCAAAGATAATTTTGATGAGACTAATGCTACAACGAAACAATACGTGTATGACCAAATCGCTAACGCGTTAGCACCACCACGTCGAATTAATTTTGATAACCTAAATGGTTTTGATAAACATAAATCTCACATCTTAACGGTGCGCGAGTCCGGATCGTATTCATTTATTATATTTGGTTATTATAGCGAATTGAGTAACTTAACACCACTGATAAATAATAAGCCTTATTCACAAATAGTAATACGTCAAGAAGATGAAACCGGTCGTCCAAAATCTTTCATAAATACGACATCAGTATCGTTGTTTGCTAAAGATGAAATCCAATTTCAATCATTTCATTTTCACATCGATCCAAACGGCTACTTAATCTTCACTGGCGTTTGTGTTTAAGATTAGATTTATCCTTGCACATAAGTAAGCGCATAAGTAATGGATTCTGACAGCGATCATAAAGTTTCAGAAGTCACCGACGGGGTATTAGACCAACTGACAGCGGATGCAAACACTGATGGTGATTTTGTTCCACTTGTCGATGAATATCTATATCAGAGTTGTGTTACCAGACACTGTCTACACTGTAATATAATCTTGTCATGCACCAAATAAAACTTGACCGTTGGGACCACCCCAACCTGATGTAATAAGGAGAGGCGGGTTCTACCTGAAACCAACCCCCTCTCAACTTTTGTGTTTAAAATCGTATTTGGCCAGCCGATTAAAAAGGTTTTGCTACCATGCTATGACCTTTAACATTAGTAATACAACAATTGCCGTGGAAGGAAATCAATGACAATATTCAGACTGTGGTGAATTACCAACGTTTCGTACGAGAACTGTATCCAACCAATTTAGGTCGTGGTGTGGTGTGTGTCTTAGTGACTTCCTTTCTGGGATTTCGTTTACCAGCCGATTCCTTGTGGGCTCTTTACGATCTGTACAACACCGTACCATCAAAACCATGAGGATGGTACCTTTAAATGTACACAAGAAACTCATTATGTTAAACGCCTTGCGCTTTCATCTCGATACTCCTCGACCTCTACGAAAAAAATTATTCGTCATCTTTTAGGCACTAAAGATGTTTAAGATGTGTGTGTAGCTTGTGACTTACACCCTCACTGGCTAGATGTACGTGACTGGAAAGGTTTTGGTTTTGTGGCTTGGATTAAAGAAGTGGCAAACTATGTCCAAAATTTGTAATCATAAATTCCAACATTCAGTGAAAAAAGTAAATTTTAAACCTGTGTTAAGTGCAATGCCAGAAGAACCCGGCACCGAGGAAAACCACCCCAATCAGGAGAGGACTGTCATCGACATAGATATCCCCAAAAGACCATTCCGGCAGGACCCCTGTGTGACTGTGTCTAGTGGTGTAGAGACTCTAAGAACATTACAAACTGTCCCTTGGACACCACACCTTTGTTACCAAAAATGTTGTACAGTGACTTGTTTATATTCCGCTTTGATCGTTTTGACGTGTATTTTATCAATATACTTAACCATTTGGCTTTTATGTATTTTTGTCTTTAGTGTTCAATTTTAAAAATGTCTTGAAATAAACGTGTCCGGAAAAAGTATAAAAACTCTTTTCTTGTCTGTCTTCGTTTCAAAAGTAGCATTACCTGGACTATGGCTACCTCTGCTGCTTCTGCTCCTTCTTCCTCGACTTTCAATGTCATCGACGAAAACTTAGATCGTGCAAGTTGGGAGGCCTTGTTCTTTGTCATCCCTTTAACATGTTAATTGCTGGACCGAGCGGTTCAGGCAAAACCGAATTTGTCAAACGTTTGATCGAACATAAACATCATTTGATCGATGTCCAGCTCAACGTATCGTGTGGTGTTACAATGAGTGGCAATCGGCGTACAGCCTCCTGCGAGAAAGTCAAGGCGATTCCATCGTGTTTGTGGAAGGCATTGATGGCGAAGACGACAGAATGGTGTCTGACCCCAGTCAAACCCATCTGATCATCTTCGACGACATGTTAGGAGAAGACGAAGAAGAAATTAAACTGTGGTTTACGCGCAAAGGGCATCATCATAATGCCAGTGTCATTTACATCACCCAAAATTTGTTTCAACAAAGCAAAGCCCATCGCACCATCAGTCTCAATGCTCATTACGTGGTCTTGTTTAAAAGTCCTAGAGATAAATCGCAAATGCAAGTGTTAGCCAAACAGTTAGGAACTCCCTGGCTGACTCATGCGTACGACGATGCCACACAAACCCCTCACGCCTATTTACTCGTGGATTTAAAACCCACGACCCCCGATTATCTGAGATTTCGTACTCATTTGCTTCGCTTCTGGTGCCAAGAAGGAGCACCTGGCGTGTACACGTCCCCGTCGACTTAAAAATATCTATAAACTTTTGGTCAGTCTCACATATCGTCAACATGACGTCCCTTCAGTCTCATCTTTCCGTCAAATTGATTCATGCTCGTGTCTTAGAAGCCAGTCTCAGAGAAGTCTTACGATGGTTTACGGTGACAGCACGTCAATTACTGCAAGGCATCATTCACATTCCACATCAAAATAAACGCTTTCCTGAGAGAAACAAAATAGCCTTGACGCAACTGGCAGATCCTCGCATCGACACTCAAACCAAAAAACAAATCATTTTGAAACCTGGAGGTAGCGGTTTTCTAGGAGGTGTCATCATTTTCTCCCTCTTAAAATGGGATCAAAATGCCCCCAAAGTTATCCACAAAAAAAAGCCACTCCCCGGCCCAAACATACCCAAAAGAAAAAGAGCAATGGTGTTAAGACCAGGTCACAACCCCAGAAAAAGAAAAGTCCACAGAAAAAGAAAATGAAAAGTCTCCAGAAAAGACCCCAGAAAGCACCTTCTACCCACAAGAGAGGCACTACAGTCCGGACGCAACCTTACATCCCCAAACCACGACCTGCAGCTATGGTGACCGCGTCTCCAGTAGCCTCAGGCTCTTCCACTTCCCCGATGCTAGTGATGCTAACCAAATCCAATTTGACACCCGTTCTTCCCCATTTGATAAAACAATGGAAACCAGAGTGTCCAGGAACTTCTCCTCCAGAGGTGACACCCTCCTCCTCTTTAGCTGCAATGGAAGCTGCTAACAAAGTACGTGCCCCCAAAATCAAAAGTCAAAGAGAGATCGGGCATGTTACAGAGTTTCCTGGATTTATCCACGCAAGAACTGTCCCGATTTAGTCCATTGCGAAGCCATCCACGACGCTTGATGCATGTCATCAAGTTGATACGACGTAGAGACAGTCAGTGGCGGCGCATTTCACTATAAAAAAGACCTGTGGAAAACGTTGGGTATCAGTGTTTGTGTGCTCATGAACACCAAAAGATGTCCCCTAAAAGAAGCGCACACCAACAAGATCGTCGTTCTTCTATCTAAAAAGGAAAAGGAAAAAGAAAAGGACAATCTCGTCGTTGGACCCGGCATCCGAAAAAAAGCCAAGCATCGACGTCTTCCACAAGAAAGACCACATTATCCAAAGAAAAAGAGAAGCAACCAAAGGGGAGGACTTTATGACTCAATAGTAAAAGAGTTCGTCAAAAAGACTGCCTACAAACCCTTCGACCTACTCCAAGAATACACACCAAAAAAAAATAAGATTAAAGGGTGTGTGCCATGTCATCAACGTCAGTGTATTTTTGTGAGTGCCCCGGAACAAACAAAGATGTCACCCCCCCCACCAGAAGCCATCCCTTTTCTATCCCCAAAGGAAAGAAAAGGAAAGGACTGCCTCCTCGTTTAGCCAAACATTGGGACGTGTTGTCCGTCCTGTTCAAAGCCCCACCACCCATGCGAAAAGAACTCATTCAAACCGCCTCCAAAGACGTCGTCGATACCGTGTGTGAATGTTCCTTGAATGTCTTGAAAGGAACTATACCTTTGTTTCAACATCAGAAAGAATGTCTAGCCAGGCATTGACACGTTCTTCGCCAAATGGTCCAAAACAAAATACCCATCCGTCCAAAGAAAAAGATGTTGGTACAACGTGGAGGATTTGTTCACCTGTTGTTAGCACCCACACTAAAAGCCACATTGGCACCCCTAATTACAGGACTCGTGGGAGCTGCTGCTTCACAAACCTTTGTAAAAATATGTAGGATCAAGAAGATAAAAGGGACATCTGGGTTCAAAAGATCTCAGACGTGACCTTTGGAATCTGATGGAAGGACGAAAACTGACTTTAGTCCCTTACAATCGATGGATGGAATTACATTGTTGGCAAGAACAACGAACTCCGCATTTATCTCCCAATCCTCATTTGACGTAGATGTCCCAGATACAACACCAATTGCAATCGTTGATGGATCGCAGCGATTTGTCAGAAACGCAAAAATCGCAACGGTACGGTCAAGTGTTGCAACGACTTCAACTGTTTCACCAGGAAGCTGTAGACGAAACAGCTCGACCGACTCAGAAAGATTTTAAGCCCCCGATGAAAAGTCCATAACCACCACCACTACCCCCCAGTGACCAAGACAGACGTAGCCCTGCGGATGCCTGAGGAAGAAGAGGCACCGGAAGTCTATCAAACACCGTCATCGTCTCCCATCCCTAGTTAGACTGCAGCGTCCTTGCTGACCCCTTTCCCCACTCCCCAACAAGAAGGACTAAAAGCTTGGATTAAAAAGATGATGTCCACTCCTCCTTCGACAGAAGTGAGAAATAAAGAAGGGAAACCAGAAGTGAAAAAGAAAGCAAGACGAAAGCCATCCCATTACCGCCACCACCAGCACCAGCACTACCACCAGCACTACTCTGGACTTCTACTCCCATGGCACGTCGGACACGTAAAACCGTTTCCAAACCACAAACTCACTCCATCCAAAGTAGCATCAGTGAAACGTGGGTGACTTATTAAAAACGTCCTGATGGAGAATGTGTTAGCCAACAGTTACTGTGACCATCCCATCCTGCGGGACACGGAGGAGTTCAGAAATTGTATCGTGCTGCCAATACTCGAGTGAAAAGTGTCCGTTTATCTCAAGGGCAACAATGGTTACAATAACAAGCCACGTAGACCTTAAACAAGCCCATTCGACCCCGAGTGGAGGGCATCGATCATGAATGGCAAGCCTATTTAGCCGATGTCTCTCATTTGGCCACCTACAATCGTGGCTACAAATATTTGTGTGTCATCGACGTCTTTTCCAAATTTGCCTGGGTCGTGCTATTGACTTCCAAATCGAGCACTGAGTTTGTGCGAGCCTTCAAACTGGTGTTGAAACAAAGTAGTCGTCACCCTCTCCGCTGTTAAAGCGACAAAGGCACCGAATTTCTGAACCAAGCTTTCCAATAAGAATTGAATAAACGAGACTTCCATTTTTTCACTACCGAGAATCGAGGAACCAAAGCCAGCATCGTGGAACGTTTTCAACGCACCTTGAAAGAACGCATGTGGAAATATTCTATCATCAACACATTCTCAGGTACATCGACGTCTTACCGCACCTGGTCCAAGCGCACAACCAATCTTACCATCGGAGCATCGGATGAGCCCCCCAAGAAGTGACTCCCGACAACGAAGTGACCGTCTTCGAGCGTCTGTTTGGTACGTCCCCGACTGTGACTGTCTCCAAGAAAGGTGAAGTGTTGACACCGGGAGACTGGGTGCGCATTGACAAAACCAAACGTACTTTCGACTAAGGTTACTTACCCAAATGGACCACCTCATTGTTTCGTGTCACTGGACGAGTGCGTGGTTGTCATCCTGCTGTTTATAAATTGGAAGACATGAACGGGGAAGTGTTAAAAGAAACGTTCTACTTGACTGAGTTACAACGAGTGACCAAAAAAGAAGACGACGTGTACGACATCGAAAGTATTCTCGATGGAAGAACCCGTAAAGTGGGAAAACGACGTGTCAAAGAAGTCAAAGTACGTTGGAAAGGATATCTTCCCAGTTTTGATTCTTGGATCGACGCTTCGCAAGTCATCGACTTTAAAAAGAAGTAACCATCATGCCCTTCAACACAGCCTCAACCACTACCACAGTGACCACTCCTTCACCCAGTTCTTCTCTGCAAGATCTACAAAAGCAACCTTTGTGGGTGTGGTGTGGAGAACGTGTGCCTAAAACGCATATCGTCTTTTTCTACCAGATCTTTGTGGTGTTTTGTGTAATTGGAGCTGCCATTGCCAGTTTGAGTTTGCAACAAGGAGACAAACAATTGTGGACCATTTTACTGAGCAGTTGCATCTGTTACCTTCTTCCCTATCCTTCTCTGAAATACTCTAACGGTAACAACGGGAGTCTTGAGTCCAACGTCAGTCGTTCTCCCAACAGTCACCACCAAAACAACAACCACAACAATAACCCTCTCTCGGACACTCCTCTGGTCTCCAGTGACCCTCGGATATTAGTACTCTGGAATTATGAATAACCAATTTTACTTAACGTTACGCAGTGACAGTTCTATGAATGTGTTTCCCCACAATACTTTGTGCTGTTTCACGGCCAAATTACCACAGACCATCCAATTGGATCACGAAGCCCATTGGCAAACGGCTTTGGTCGAAATGATTCACCCTACACAAATCAAAAACATCACTGAAAATCAAAACACCTTTGAGGTCAACGTTGTGGACGACCAAGTGCAACAATACTTGAACGAAAACGTAATTGTAGATGCCTCTAAGAAACGACAAGTGTCCCCCAATACTCCACGGTACATCTATATGTTGACAATTCCGGTAGGCTATTATTTTATCGTTCAGCATCTGGTGGACACGATTGCTGCCAGATTCAATGCGTTGTTTGGCAAAGCCATAGACAAAACAAACAAAATGTTACGATCGAGTACCATAAAGTAGCTCGTCACCTATTGATGAAATTTACGGATCCCAAAACTTTTACCATTAAACTTTGTCCTGAATTGTATGACACTTTTGGCGGAGACCCCAATATGAACAATGGGTGTCAAGAACATTGACGCAATGTTACCTATTGCCAACAACTTGGATTGTGCGAGGTTTTTTCGTTCCTCGCTAGAACCGAACCAAGGATTAAATTTGATCTTTGTGTACTCTGATGTGGTGGAGTACAACGTGGTTTGATACGTATCCGTACCGTTAGTGCGAGTCGTTCCTTTCAAAGTAGATTCTGCCACGACCAATGACCAGGAAGGTGGAAACACCTATCACGTTCACTGCGAATTTGTACATCCTCACTATCTGGCCCTCAGTAAGTCGTATTTTGACAGTGTCAGTATTGCTATAAAAGGAGATCTGGGACAAAATATTCCATTCTCCAAAGGGAAAGTCACAGTGAAACTCCATTTTCGAGAACGATTCTCTAACGACTTGCAAGTCATGTATCTTGTGTACCGAGGATTAACTCGACAACGAGGACATGGTTCAGGAGATATGCTGAAATCTGTGTTGCGTTCGGTGGTCCTCGTTTTGAAACCGATGGCGACACGAGTATTGCACGCCTTGAAAGATGCCGCGTTGACGCAAGGCAAAGAATTTCTCCAAAATGACACCATCAACAAACAAAACCCCAAAGAAGCTTTCTTGAGAGCAAGCAAAAATATCTTGCTTCAAACTGGCAAAGACATTTTGGGCCGACGAGAAACTCCTAAAATGCCCTAAACGCTACCGTGTCAGTCATTCCTGCTACCCTGACGCCACAGCAAGGACAAGGCAGAAAGAGACGACGAAGACACCCCTTCAGAGGACTTCACGCCCATAGAGCCAGAAAGACCAAGAAAAGAAGAACACTTTCGAGACTTAGACGTTTTTGATTATTAAAAAGCGGAAAGAGAGAAAAAATGATGCACCGAGAGTCTTGCTCATGTTCCAAGTCGGAACTGGATCTGTTTGCCATGCCGCCCACTATGATGACAATGGAAGTATCCCAATGAGTAGAATTTCATCCAATCTCCTCTTTGACGACCTCAGCCCCCAACGAATTTGAAATCAAAGGACAGCCCGAAGATTACATCGACCTGAATAGCAGTTACTTGTACTTGAAAGTCAAAGTGTTAGAACTGGACGGCTCCGAACTAGACCCCGGTGAGGCAGCAGCTACCGTCAACAATTTCATGCATTCATTGTTCAGTGAAGTGGATTTGTACTTGAATAACAAACTGGTCAGCAGCAGCATGGATACTTACAATTATCGAACGTACCTCAAACATCTCTTGACGTACGGAAAATAAGCCAAAAACACCTATCTGGATGCCTGTATGGTATGGAAACCTGACACAGTGGGCGAGTTCAATAATGTGGATGGTAAACAATGCCACAATAAGGGATTTGACGAACGTCAAAAGAAAATCAGACTAAGCCGTAGTTTAGAACTGATGGATTGTTTGCATTTGGACATGTGGTTGCTTCAGAAGTATTTGCTGAACGGTGTGGATGTCCGTCTCAGATTGAATTGCAGTAATACCGCTTTCCATTTTATGACTGATGCTGCCAATTACAAAACCGTCATCGAGGAAGGCAGACTCTACGTGTGACGCGTGGAAGTGTTGCCTAAAGTGGGAAACGACATCAGCCACACTTTGAGCAGAACGACCCCCAAGTATCCGATACGATGCGTAGAAGTTAAAACCTTCACCATTCCCTCTGGACAGCGATCCATGATCGAAGATCATATGTTCCAAGGACAGTTACCCAAACGTTTAATCATTGGCATCGTCAAGAATTCAGCCCTCAACGAAGCCTACAATGAAAATCCTTTTGAGTTTAAGCATTACTAAGTGTCCAAGAAAGAAGTCAGTCGCGATGGCAAGACCGTGTGTACTAGAACTTTCGAACCTGACTTTGACAAGAAGAAAGCCACCGGACAGTTAGGGACCAACACCAGCCACGGCATTTCGTAAGACGATTATGAAGGAGGTTACGCTTTGTGGTCTTTTGATTTCACTCCAGACCAAGGCAGCGACAAGGGACATTTCCACCCTATGAAATCAGGTCAAATTCGTGTGGAACTTCAGTTTAAAGATCCTCTGCCAGCTGACAACACGGTGAACGTCATTTTGTATGCCGAATTCGACAATACGATAGAAAGCAACAGTTTGAGAAAAGTCATTCTAGACTATTGGAAGCTAAAGAAGCCTCTTATCCTTCCTTGAATGGTGGAGAATGTTTGGAAATAGAATGGGAGGACATCGTGGAAGCAGAGCCACCCACCATAAAAGACAAAGACAAAGAGGGGATGGTAATGTCCAGATGGCCAGAACAGGAACAACATTTAGTCTCCTGTTTTGCTAAACACCTGGCGGAAACCATTACATTGTTGACAGAAACATTGCTATGGATGTCAAAACGATCATCCCAGTCAAATTCAACATGATCAATGTCTGATGATGAGTCAAGAGGAAAAACTGGACGAGCATCTGGAGGACGCTTGGGGTCTCATCTCGGAAGAAGCAGTGTTGCATCAGTGGTATAAAGACTTGTGTGACCATTCCTCCCCTCCATTAACTGCTCTAGAGATCCATCGCATTGAAACTATCTTGGCTCAGAGTACGGGGAAGAAGCGAAGAGACGATTACTTGACAGAGCATTTCAAGCGAAAAGTCCGGATTGAATTGATGACTTAACATTACCTGTGAAACCAGAAACAAAAAGAAAAAAAAATGGATACCTGGGAACCATATTACCTTTTGAAAAACAGTTCGTACTCTGCTTCTTGGAATCCTCTCGTGTGGGCTAAAGATGAACTACCTCATATCAAACATAAAGACTATCAAGCTTTTGTCATGAAAACAGACGATAGTCATCTCCTAGTAACCCACTGGGTGTCTGTCTACTTTCTCCACGATGCCTGTGTGGAGTATTTTGATTCGTATCGATTACTACCTTTGGAAGACGACATATAAACTTTATGAGAAGAAATGCCCAGACGACACAATTCAATAATGTGAAATTACAAGGCACAGATTCCATGGTTTGTGGATAATATTGTGTGTATTTTCTTCATCAACGCAGTCTTGGATATCCCTTAGAACATTTAGTGACTTATGTTGATTGTGACTCTTCTAGAAACGATGAAATAATGGATCGATGGTTTTGTGACCGTTATGGATATCTCTTGTCTTTAGCTAGGAAAGTAGTGTACATCAATGGCCAAATGACTTAAATCAATTGAAGTCTAACTTGACTTCACAACGTTGTCAACCTTATTGTTGTTGTTGAGTTGAATTATAGTGGTGTGCGCCTATTCGGGCATGTACCACTATTAATGTCCGCACAGCGGACTGATAAATAATTCTTGGGGGAAGGAATCCGAGCCTCATCCCCCAGGCATTTATGCTCTCAAAGGAGAGCTAATAAATTGGCCTAAAGATGTTTCATGGGTCGTGGGACAATTAAGTTCCAAACGATCTTCTCTAGCTAGTGAATTGACTAGGGTACTGAAGGATAAAGTACGAAACTTTTAAATCTCATCAGCACACTCCTCAGTATAAGAGGAGACTTGTTGGCAGCAGGTATTTCCGGGCTATCTCTCTTCATCCCGGAGGGTCTCCAACCCGCACATGCAGCATGTTTTACCATGCACCCACATGCCAATCTGCCATAGCACCAGCTAGGGGCTATTGCTTGAATGGGAATAGACCCAACACTCACTCAAGACTTTTACAGTCTGTAATGACAGTGCAGCAGGTGTCTACCGAAGCACTTTGTGACGCCAGTTGCGATTGGTCGGCAACTGTGACATCACAACGGGACACCTGTCTTCTAGACGGGTGGAAATCGTTCCACATCTCCTTCTAGGTACTGGAGTCCGAGCGAGGAGAAGGAGCAAAGGTGTCTCGGCAATCCGGTGCAGAAGCTACAGACTAGTGAAAGCCCCAAAACGCCAGACAGTACTTGTTTCAAATTCAGTCCAGTTGTACTAATGGACATTACCTAAAGCCAATAATGTGTAAGCCACCTGTGCAATTAACCAAATTCATTAAGTCTTTAAAAATTTTCCTATCGCCTATCAACCATTTTTTCTAGCACATAGTGTACATCAAATTTAAGTCCCTAACAAATTTTTGTGACTAATATGTCTAAGCGACATATAAAAGTTTAGTCAATATTAAACATGCGGTTTGAATTTGGAACGGTGGAAAATGGATCGACTCAGGGCCATAGATTGTTGTAATTGGGATTCCTAGCCAAAATGGAATCCCTTAAGATAAAGAGGCAAATTTTTAGCCCTAAAAAGGGCTTTATGGCAGGTTAAAAGTCCTTCTGCGGTCTTCTGCCTCTTTGACTTTTTCCGCAGTGAGTGAGTCTTGTCCGGTTGGCTCAGGAAAGTCCTTGAGGTTATGCATTGCCGTCAGGTAACTCGCAGCATCAATCAGATCATTCAGTGGTTTTGGTAGGCATGCTGGTAGTGTTGGACGAGTATCTTGACCCCAAAGTGCCACTGTTGTGGTCTAGGTTTGTAGGAATTCAAGGTTCGCCAAGCGAGATATTTGACTGCGCTGATAACAATTCCAGCTTTTATACTGTCCTCTATCGCCGGCCTTAGTCCCATTTCCAAGAATTTTTTCCTATAGGGGTCCTCTGCGTCATTCTCTTCCTCTTCTTCTTCCTCTACCTCTACTTCTTCTTCCTCACTAGAGGAAGACATTTGTAGATCTGTTTCTACTGTAGTTTTCTTCTCAAGTTGAACTCTGCCTTGGTGGAGATTTTGTAGTTACAAGAGTATTGGCCACTACACTGGCAAAGGTGTCCTGTGCTTTTGGTTTTACCGGAGCGTGGTCCGGTTTTACCTGGGCAGTAGAGATTGTTGGCCTGTCCCAATAAATATTTTACACTTTAGCTGGAGTAGTTTGGATAGTTGGCTCAATCTCCTGCTGGTTATTGTTCTATTGTTGAGTCGCGCTCGGTGGGTTGCTCCCTAACTGGGTCGGCAATGAATGCTCCCTCTGTTGGCGCTAACTTCCCCCTCTGCGACGACTCCTGGGCCGTTTTCTTTTTACTTCTTCTTTCTCCCATATCAACAATAAGGTCGTCCTATTTTGTTGTGCTCTCAGGCTCCAACCTGAAGCGACAAGAAGACTAAGTCCCTTTATCGCATTCAGGGCGTGAGCTGGGATTAATTCTTCCGTCGCTAGCTCCATTAATCGTGCTTCTCGTTGCTCTCTTCGCTGCAGACTATTGTCAACCTTGTCAAAACAAATGTGTTATTTGATATTGTATGAATTGTTATATTATGCGTTGCTTAATTATTAGTTGAATAAAAATTATATGTTTGGAAAAAAAAAGTGTTGGTGGTTTGTTTTTAAAATGAACACTGTGAATATTTGCTCTTTGACTTCTCTCTGTCCCTCACCGTAAGATGAGCTATAGCGTTCCGACCAATAAAATGTAGGGATGTTTTCTATCGCGTCCGCGCTTGAGCCATATAAATCTGTGCGGTCTCCAGTCTGGCCATCATTTCATCATCATCATCATATTCATCCATATACAGTCACAGGGTACGGCACTCTTAAGAATTTGTTCGTATCCACACACGCCAAAAGTTTTATGTTTGGCGCTTAATGGACGTTTCTAACCACCGATCCAACATCATCTGATATTGCAGACCGCCTAGCAGCCCGCCTAACAGATTGCAGCCCGCCAAGCAGTTCGACCTATTGACTAGGACTAGCAGCCTGCCAACCAGTTCAACAAGCGCTGAGGTTTAGCAGCCCGCCCAGCAACCCGTCTAGCTGGAGTCCGAAGTACGCTATCACCTCCTCAAGCTAAATTTCATTTAGGGAGGGGCATTCCAAAGGTGCTATTTGTAAATTTGGCTGTAAACCTTCGGGTAATTATTTGTACTGTTTGAAAATCATTCACTTTCTCTCTTACCTCTATCCATTAAGAACCACCCACCCTTAACCCAAAATTCTAAGATTAGTACTTTAACATTTTAGTAATATTAGTATCATATCTTCTGACCACTTTTAGAATTCAAATTTATTGGTATATTTGAAGTACAACTGCTATCATAAAGAAGTTGTTAATAATTTGGAATTCAAACCCCTGACCTATTTACCACTTTTCAAATTTTGGCGCCATTTTCAAAATGTCACGAATAACTAGATCCCAAGTCAAGATGAATTCAATCAGACATAATGTTAGGAAACAAATAACATTCTTACTTTGGCAAATAAATGCAATTCCCCAATCAATTCCCCTGCAAACTCTCCTGCTTCAAACCACACAACTGAAAGCAATGACAATGGTGAAAGGCCCTCTCGAACAACAAAACCAACAGTCTCCTCACCTTCCATTCCCTAATGGGGCATTTTTCATCCAGCCCCACTGCTTAAGGTGTTCTTGTTCAACGTCCATTGGACGTTATTTCCAACATACCGTTGGATAATCCCGCATTTACATTTTCAGGACAAGGAAAGCTTCTGTAATCGGAAGGTATTAGTAAAACCATTCCGATATTCCTTCTCTTACAAAGCACTCCAGGAACACCAAACAACATGTGCGCATCAGCCAACGTCACACCGAAAATAACCATGCCAACTCCAAGCAGCCTTTATATACTTAACCCATCCCCTAATAGGAAAAAACTCATTCAAGTTCTTTTGGCTAACAATGCAATGCCATCCATAGAAGGGGCTGTTCCAGAATTTAGTAGCTCCTCCTTGTTGGACTTGAAGGTAACAACTCCAACAAAAAAAAAAAAAAGAAAACATCTACAAACCCAATTTCACCACCCTCTCTTCCACTCAACCCAGTCACCTATCCCTTACCCATCCACTGACCCAGTCACCTATCCCTTACCCATCCACTGACCCAGCCTCACCTTCACACCTAATCCAGTCCCCAATTCCACACCTACCCCAATGCATATCCCCATTATCCCCTTCGCCCCCATTCCCAACCATTCATTCATCCCAATACCAAACTCAACAATCAATTACAGTGGCAGTGTCAGACGATCCAACTCTAACCACTACCCGAATTACTCATGGCAAGGGAAAAAGACAAAACTAGAGGCTTTCTTACCACTACCACCTGAATAAGTAATACACCTAAGCCAAACGCCAGTACCATCAAAGGAAACTAGGACCAAAGACTTTCTAGAAGCAGAAACAGAAAAAATAAGCATACTTATGCATGCGTTATCACCACCTTAAAGGAAAATTTCCACAGAACAAAAACATACCAAGGCAAAGGAAAATCACCTGTAGATGGGATATCGAAAGCCAAAAAGACCAAGACCAAGATAGAAGACACCAAGGGGAAAAACGGAAAGATGAACGTTCCCATACAGGAACGGATAACATCAAAATCCCAAACAATTCATTCGATCAAAGATATCATAAGGAAGGAAAAGAAGAACCCTCCTACTCAGGAGCGAAAATTGCAGAATACGACAACAAATGATACAAGGAATAAATCCAGAGAATACCACAGCAAAGAACACGCGCTCTTTATCAGCTGTGGTCACTCAAAATAAATGAACTTAAGTACCAGAAGTATTGCGTCGGCCTTGACTAGCACCCACTCAGCTGCTTTCGAAATCATCAAACCTAAAACGCACTACGTTATAGTGAGATGTAGCACCCTTAAACATGTAGCTAAATACACGGAGATTCAACAAATTTGATAAACTCAAATACATGTAACAAAGCACAACGCTTTGAAACCAATTCCAAGTACCAAGAAGAAACAACAGCAAGAAATACCTAGGATCCAAAAAAAACCCCACATCCATCCACGGTGTTGCTTTTTAAAACGTAATGAGGCTTTATAATAAATATAATTCCCTGAGCAACA
The DNA here is from genome assembly GCA_016617855.1 of Megalonaias nervosa. Lineage (NCBI taxonomy): Eukaryota > Metazoa > Mollusca > Bivalvia > Unionida > Unionidae > Megalonaias > Megalonaias nervosa. Next base: position 35,065 of record JAECUM010020091.1, read on the forward strand.
CGGAGATCGCCCATTAGCTGATAACTCAGGGAGCAGATGTTTCCAGGGCAAACAGACTACGGATCAACCGTAGTCTCATGTCGTCGGCAATTTTACTAGACTTCGCTACAACCCCCCCCCCCCACTTCTTGTCTTCTTTGATGCCTACTCACCTCTTACTGGAAAGTATATCAGCAAGCCTCGTTTCTGCGGTAATTGCAAATTATGGGGCCACCACCCCGGCAGGTGCAAGTTTAAGCATAAATGTGACACTTATGGTGGTGGCCACAGTAGTAAGTGCACATTCCAGGGCCAATAATGTGCAAATTTTAATGAATCGCACCATCCCATCTCGAACGCCTGCCGATATACCAAAAGGGAAAAGGAAATAGTTCGTCTTATGACAGATTGTAACCTAACCTATTCTAGAACCAAAGCGTTGATCCCGCTTCAGGTTACCCAGCAGAACGAGGAAACAGTACCCCCCATTCAAATAAACCAAGAAACAACCCTAGTAAATTAAATCAACTGACAAGGGAGCCACCCTCACCACCCCCAAAAAGGATTAGTGAAAACGTCGAGCACTCACCACCCCACAAAAGCAATGCCAATAGCCACGCAATATCGTACACAAATTCACTAACCACCCAACAGCCTGTAAACACACTGCCAAAAGCGACTACTTTCCTATACACATTACCATCAATCTTACCAACCCAATCGTTAACTTCTCTAAAGTTCCCAAATGGAGACTGGATAGAGCCGACTGGCACACACTAAATTCCCTACTCTCCGGCATAACTTTAGAACAATTACAAAATGATGACATTAATAAATTTAACCAACATTATGGAAGCTATAAACAAGGCTGCCTTAAAAAGCATCCCCAGAACAGGAAAAGGGAACATATTCATTGCCAAATCACCCATCCCGTGGTGGAACGATGATTGGAAAAATATAATCAAAGAGAAGAAAAAAGCCCTTAACAAATTCAGGCACACTGGCAAAGCAACAGATTACTTAGAATATAAATCCAAGGAAAGACAGACTAAGCTTGTTATCCGCAAAGCAAACGAAACATCATGGCATGCATACTGCTCCACCCTGGAACTTAAAAACTGCTACTCCAGTCAGGTATGAAGATAGATAAAAGCCATGAGAGGCAACAATACTAACAGCGTGCGCAATATCCAAGGAGTGTCAACCAATAAAGATAAAGCCAATCAACTAGCAAAACATTATGCAGGAATGAGCAGCAATAATAATCATTCTGCTCAGTTCCAAGCACACAGAAGAACTTTAGAGCAGAAACACCCCCATCTCTTCACAGACCTGGATACCAAATACTCCCAACTTAATGCTGATTTTTCCATTGAAGAATGGAACATAGCTATTAGGGACAAAAAGTTACCACCTCAGCAGGAGAGGACAATCTAGGATACGAAATATACAATAATATCCCCCAAATTTTCAAAGGCATGTTGCTAGACTTCATAAACCAATCCTGGAAATCAGGACAGATCCCGACAAAATGGAAACAAGCTATAGTTATCCCAATCCCAAAAGCCGGAAAGGACCCTACAGAACTATCATCCTACAGACGAATCTCACTCACTGACACTATATGTAAGGTGATGGAGACTATGCTCAACAACAGACTAAAATACCATCTTGAAAGCAACAATCTGACCTCAAAAAACCAAAGTGGTTTCCGTAACAAAAGATCCACCTTAGACCAACTAGTGAGGTTCGAGTCACGCACTAAATTAGCATTTAACGCTAAAGGAAAATGTGATCGACATCTCATAGCGATTTTTGTTCACCTAGAGAAAGCCTTTGACGTAGTTTGGACCGACGGCCTTATCGCTAACCTAAACCATTACGGGATTAATGGTCGTATGCACCTATGGATCCGAAACTTTATAAAAGGAAGACTGATCAGAACCAGAATAGGGGACCAATATTCAGAAAACTACGAACTAGATAATGGTACCCCCCCCCCCCCAGTGTTTTAAGCCCAACCCTCTTCAACATTATGATCAACGACCTAGAACATGCTGTCGAACTTAACAAAATTGACTTGTCACAGTTTGCTGACGACAGTAGCATATGGAAAGCGAGTAACCCATCCAGCCAACAACTCATCGTTGACTTACAAACCAACCTAACAAAAAATGGCAAATGGGCTGACAAATGGGGGTTCAAACTATCCAAAGGGAAAACTACATGAATTTTATTCTCCCCTAATCCCAAGTATACGATTAACCCCCCACACACACACACACACACACACCCACACACCCACACGCACACACCTGTACATAAAAGGCGAACTTATTATACTTGGGAGCATAGCCAAATTCTTGGGTATGCACTTTGACTGACACCTCTCATGGAAATACCACATTAAAGAACTAGTCCGGAAATGTAATGGCGACCTTAACCTTCTAAAAAACATCAAAGGACTGAAATGGGGAGCTGACCAAGATACACTTGTAACGCTTTACAGGGCCCTAATTAGATTAAATATGGAATATTGGTGTTAGATCTACGCCTCAGCCAAGCCAACCCTCCTCAAACGGTTAGACAATCCAATCCAAGGCATTACGTATATGTACAGGTTCCCTGAAAAACACTTCTAAAGAAGAATTACAGATCATCACAGGCAAAACACCACTCGTACTGAGAGGAGAAGAACTGATATTAAGATCTTCAGCAAGAATCTCAGTACATGATCCCTCCCATTCAACGAAGGTTATCTTCAATACATGCAATATCCCGTTTAACATGAGACTCGTTCCTAACCCACCCTCAGGAAATTAAATACACGAATTAAGTAAGGAATTAAACATTGATAGCCTTCAAGCAGAAACGATCAAACACCCAGACCCCATTCCATGGACATGCAATAAACCGATTATAAACGTTCTAGCAACAACCTTTGGCTCCAAACAAGACCAACCGCTAGAGATAAGATCCCAAATCTTAACAATAATTGACAATTCCTATAAAGAATATGTCAACATTTACACTGATGGATCAAAATCAAGCAACCCAGACAGAACTGCTGAAGCCATAACTATCCCGGAAACAGATGAAGAACTTGGATCAAGACTACCCGATAATTGTTCTATATACACAGCAGAATTCTGGGCCATACAAGAAGCAATAAAATTGGAAAAAAATCATAAGTCTCCCAAAACGCTAATAATTAGCGATTAGCTAAGCGTCTTAAAATCGCTGGAAACCGGAAACTCAAGGGGGCGAGAAAACCTCTTAAAAGAAACAAAATTGCTTCTAAAAACATGATGAACAATACCAGATTGTGGAATTCATGTGGGTCCCATCCCATATTAACATACCAGGAAATGACAAAGCAGACTTGGCAGCAAAATCCAAACTTAATGACCCAAACCCCACCCAGAAATATAGAGCATTATATCCAAGAAAATCACATCAAAATGGCAAACAGAATGGGACTCCTGCACCAAATGTCGTACACAGTACTCAATACAGAAAACAGTGTACCGCAAAATCAAAGCCCCGTCAACTCTCAACAAACACGACCAACGAGTCATTAATAGGATTAGAACTGGCAAACCTTTACTACAGCCAGTATGGGGAAATATATCCATCTCAGTATAGAACGAGGTCCCAATTACCCCTATTGCCTGAACACTGAAGATCTACAGCACGTGTTCAATACCTGCCCCAAATACAAAAAACAAAGGGAAAAACTAGTCAGCTCCCAAAATCTCATTGGTTCGCCCTACACCTATCAAGAATTGTTATATCAGAGCAATCCAAATCCAAACCTAACTAACGAGTCAATTCTGCTCTTCCTTAGAGAGATTGATAAAGCTGGAAATATTTAATACTATTCCAGCATCACCCAACCTGTCATCAACGGATCAAGTAAATGGTAGTGCATTAGACAGGCCCTTTGTGGCACTGTTGGCAATACCAAAAAGGGATCCGTCAAGCAATGCATTATAAGTACAGGAATTCCATTAAATATATAACGGTTTTATAACCTTATAACTTACTCCTTCTTACCTACCGGGGGAGGTGGGTGCGGAGGCGGCATACTGTTAATCGCCCACATAGGGGTGGTACTTTCCAGTGCGCGGGCCGATTCTACACCTGCACCTACTTCCCCCATGGCACGGCAGGCGGCACTATGAATGTGATTCGTTGAGCAATACACTATAAGTACAGGAATCCTAAAGTGGTTGGCAGCCAAATCGGGGTGATTTGGTGACCGTTTCTCCTAATACAGATACAGCCATACTAACAACAACTTTCTCTCTTCCTTCTCTATCTCATGATATAGTGGGTCATTTAAAACATAAGCTAAGAAACTGACCCACTAAATTTAGATAATATAAGGTGGCTTAAACCCCAGCCATCAGGACCAGCTTCACAATGTGGCAACAATTCGATTAAATAACTGAATAAACATAAGACCCCAAAATAGCTTTATAAGGTGGCTCCAATCCAAAGCCATCAAGTTCAGCCGCACAAAGTAGCACCTTAATTGACTTTTAGGAAATAAGATCCAAAATAAGATATATAAGGTGGCAAAAACCAGCCATCAGGCCACCCGCACAAGGCGGAACCCGTTATATTAAAATAAGTCTCCTCAGTTATTAACTTCTCAAATAATATCCCAATAAAATATCTTAGGTTGGTCCACTGTATCAACATTACCTCTACAAACAGCACAAATAATAGTTTAAAAATTCATAACTACGTCATGACATCATTTACCTTTCGGAAAACAAGGGAGCCAAAAGCATCCCGGATTGCAACTCTTTCCTCCCGTAAACACCCATCCTGTCTTTCCACTGCCGGACATTTTGTGTTTGCTGTATAAGTGACTGCGTGTGGGTCTAATACCACTCACCACTTGTCCTGTGGGACAGTACGTCCCGAAAACAGACAAAATCAATTGTGTGGGGCCAGACCTTGGAGATGTCATCACTGAAAGTGCATCTGAAGATGAAAAAAACCCAGCCCTTCTCACGGCTAACCAGATCTCCAGAAAGAGACTGATCAAGTTGCCAATCATGTAATTGTGTGTATGTGTGTTGGTGTGCGCACATACGTTTGTGTGTGTGTGTGTGTGCGCGTACGTTTGTGAGTGTATGTGTTTGCACGTACGTTTGTGTGTGTGCGTTTGTTTTTCCTTAACAAAAAAACCCTTGACCCAGCACAAGCATACGTTTGTGTGTGTGTGTTTGTGTGTGTTTGTGTGCGAGCGTACGTTTGTGTGTATATATGTGTGTATGTGTGCGCGCGTAAGTTTGTGTATGTATGTTTGTTTTTTCCCTTAACAAAAAAAACCCTTGTCCCTGCATAATATTCCTTCCCACTATGTATTGATAGAAAATATAAAATTATTTGTTGGTGTTAGTGTGTTGGTTTGCAAAAAAATTATTTTAGGTTAGCTCACTTCACATTAGGGATGTTTGGTAGGTGATATGGGTAGTTGGTGAGAGGGGATGTTTTCCTTCACGTCCGTGTTTGAGACATATAAAGTTTAACATTCATGTCGCACGTGCATGTCACAGGCTATACCCGTACATGCACCGGCTTGCTAATGTAGACACAGATCTGCAAATTACTAATGTCCTCGCCGACAGTTACATACACAATGTTATTATTCTCTCGGACAAGACTCGGTTGCTGGTGGCTTCGGGTTACCAGATATGTGTCATTGAAACACCAATGGAAAACCCGTAGTTGTTTTCTCAAACTCGTAATTAACAGCACATATTAAACAATGTTATATCACGAACTTGAGGTTACTTTTAACGCATATCAGCTTGCGAAAATAAAGAGCGCAATATGCCATGATTGTGGGGTCACATTGAAACTTTCTCCGACAAACCTGACCGTAAATGTCCCCGTGTGGCTAACCCAAACGCAAATTAATCAAATCAAGACGGCCAAACAAAAGAACACCTCCGTAACATTAAAGTTGTAGAAGTCAGCGCTGACGCAAATGCAAGAGAGTTGCGGTATATTTCCATTCCTCGCGGCGAATCAATTGCTGTTGGGCACGCCAACATCGACAACAGCTTTATTCCACTCGTCCACGAATATTTGGGTGAGAACGGGGTTAAGAGACCGTCATTAACACTTAGATATAATCTATGCATGGATTAAATATAAATCAGTAGTTGGAATCACACTGATGTAACATATACCGATCAAAGCCAGCTTGGAATCATAGCACTTGCAAGCGAAATCACCCGGTCCGTGTAACATTTCTTGGGCAAAAATGAGAAACTGTCGAACACACAAAGCAAGGGCGTAATCTACGTAGTTTTAGGTGAACGTGGTGTCAAGCCACACCACCCACCCCCAAAGCGTACTCGCCGGAAACATAAATATTCCCCTGGAAGATATCTCCTATAATTGATGATTTTTACATACGGGTTACGACAGGCTTTATGGCCGGTTCCGGTAGGTAAAAACATTTGGTTTACTCAGGTTTTATCCTTCATCTTGCTTTACAAGTGTCTAATTTCGTCATCATAGAATTTCTCAAAATGAACGTTTGAAAATATTGGGGACAAATTTCAACATGTTATTGGTTATAAATATTTAGTTTTAAAACAAAAATAACAGGCTAGAACGATTTTCTTAGCTATCAAAGACAAAGGTCTGAAAGGATAAAAACCGAGTCAATCGCCTACTCCAATGAGTCGTATAGCAGTGTTTGATTGGTTGAATGCCAGAGATGATGCAATGTCGAAATTATCAATTTCATGGCAGTTGTTTCAGTTAAGACAAGTTCTTCGTTGGTAGTGCGTGTGGGTGTTGTACCCGATAAAGGCCAGCATGTCGAGCAATTAATCTGCTCGGTGACTATATAATATAACGGAAGAGCAGTGATGGACTTTCAAAGCTACCAACGCGAAATTTTAATTGACGTGGAACGACAGCTGTCCTTGATATTACAGGCAAATTTTGATGTCGAAATTATAATTACATTCATCGAATATGACCAGATTATTTAAGTAACTGTGTGTTTTCTTGTAAAGTAGGCCAATCTTATAAACGTCCAGGGCCGGACCGCCCACCCCTCCCGGCTAAATATACCGTTCACAAGCACACACACAAACGTACAGTCACTTGTCACTTGAAATTGGACTATCGTTTTATTCTTGCGCAGGTTTATTGAGTATTATGCAAACACTGAGCAAATAGACACGTAGACTTTTGCTTCGTTGTCCTTTCGAGGAAAGTCAGGGCCCTTTTGAAATTTTGCCCCTCCCCAAACATTTTAACTGATTCGGCCCTGAAAGCCGGAAGAATTGTTTTCATAATGTAATCTTACCGTATTTAAACGATTGCGGAATAACTCTGATTTAAAAACACTAAACAGCCATCCGCTAGGCAGATAGAGAATTCTATTTTAGATCATAAAAGATGAAACACGTTCCAGTAATGGCAGTTTTCATGGCAAAAATTGAATCTTATATAGATGGCATACATGTGAGGAAGTGAAATATTGTGAAAACTGGAGCATAACTAAGATCCGGAAATTATCCGTCACAGATAAGGTTATATGCAGCGGTGGGTATGGGTTGTTTTCACAGACGTCACGATCGAGTACGCAAATACCCACAATGCAACGCGCGTGTACCTTGCGCGCCATTTTGAGTCCCTAATAAACATTTATCAACACGAGTAATCACGTATATTCAAGATAATAATCTGATTTAATTGTCAATAAGGATATTTACTTAATCGAAATGATACATAGATTATACTTGAAATTATGTGCCCCTATAGCACGAAAATAAAAATGAAACTGTAAGTTCCCTGTCTTACATCGAAAGAAAGAAAAGTAAAGTTGAACCGTAATCGTGCATATTGCAATCAAATAGAAATGCTCTTATTTATTATACAAACAGACAATATTGTCCTTATTAAAAAAATATATATATTTTGTATGATGTCCCTAAGCTTGTCACTTTGAAAGAGTATTTCCAGGTAATGATCTTCGGGATACAATAACAGTTACGGAAATAAAATTTCGTAGCATGTGCATGCCAGAACTATTAGTACAAACACTTTTCGCGAAAACGTGCTTGTGCCAAAGACAGCTGACAAATCCATTTTAATAAGTACTGTTAAAGATTCTGTTTGTGGTGGAGATGATGGACGTAGGATGATATTGAATGTAAGCGATAATCATTCAAAGAAGTTTCATCTTCAATGTATTAAAACGAAACATTTGCCTAATGGAGTATGACTTTATCATCATCATCATCATCATCATCATCATCATCATCATCATCAGTCCCGTAGTCTGGTAGACCCTTGGGGCACCACACAAGACCGAACAACCAGCTTCCTCCATTTCTCTCGATTTTCCGTCTTTCTCAGCGAGTCGCTCAATGTCAAGCCTGTCCACTCTCGAATGTTGTCTTCCCACCTCTTTCTCTGCCTGCCTCTCTTTCTTTTTCCTTGTACAGTGCCTTGCAGGATTGTCTTGGCAAGTCCTGATGATCGTGAGACATGCCCATACCACTTCAGTTTACGTTTTTTCACTGTGCTCAGGAGGTCTTCGTGAGGCCCAATGGCTTGTCTGATCCTTTGCAGTATTTCTTCATTGGTGACACGGTCTTTGTATGAGACGCCGAGGATCTTTCGGAAGCATCTCATCTCTGTGGCTGGTATCCTTTTCTCTACGTCAGCTGTTATGGTCCATGATTCACAGGCGTAGAGAAATATGGAAATAACCAGTGAGTGCATCAGTCTGACCTTTGAACTAAGTGCGATCTTATTGTCGTTCCAGATGGGCTTCAGTTTTGTCAGCGCTGCTGTTGTCTGCACAACCCTGGAGAGTAGTTCAGGCTTCGATCCTTCATCTGTTACAATTCCCCCAAATACTTGAAGCTATGGACTGTTTCTAGCTTCGTACCTTGGACCCTGATATCAGTACTGATGCCCTTGGTGTTGTTGGTCATCAGTTTGGTCTTCTCTGCACTGATTTCCATGCCGTAGGCTGCGAAGGT